>CAWUFW010000272.1:0-227500 GCA_963921515.1 Calotriton arnoldi | reverse complement strand
ACAATTTACCTAGAGTGGACCTACTAAAACCTAAACATAAAGACGCCACTAGATCAGTCATCATTACTGATAATACCAACAATGATGAGCGTACAATTCGACTGATTACTACGTATAGTCAACAAGAACAAAAAATACGTAAGATCATCTATTCAGAATGGCCTATCATACTCACTGACATTACTTTAGGTCCCATCCTACCAACTTTGCCATCTATCACTTTCAGAAGGGCACCCTCAATGAGGGATGCCTTAGTTAAATCTATGCCTGAAGTGATACCTAATAATACTTGGCTCACTAAAATGGGTTTCTTTAAATGTAACTCATGTCGTGCTTGCACCTTTGCGACGAATTCAACCTATTATGTAACTGCTTTCAGTGAGAAAAGAATTGAAATCAGGGAACATCTTACCTGCCGCACTGAATTTGCTATATATAAACTAAGGTGCACGTGTGGCCTTGAGTATATAGGAAGCACAAAGCTCCCTGTGCATAAAAGGATTCTTCAGCATGTGCGGGCCATTGTTAATTCTGACCCAAATTATCCTGTCGCTAGGCATTTTAAACTAGTTCATCAAAATAAACTGAAAGATTTAGAGTACACTGTTTTAGGCGCTGTTCCCATCCCCGGACGGGGAGGAAACCGAGAAAAAATGCTTCGCCAACGTGAAACTCACTTTATTTTAGCCCTCGACACAAAAATTCCAAATGGCCTGAACATGAGCGAAGATTTGCACAATTTCCTTTAGGTAGACGCTTTGTTGGTCTAGTCCATCAATTTCTCCAGCTATTATTAGTACAGTCTTACTTCCTGAAACTTATGTTTTATTCCATCATTGATCACAAAAGTATGAGAGAGAGCGATATATATATATATATATATATATATATATATATATATATATATATGTAATGTTCTGCTCTGTTATGCTTATACCTAGCTCTTATCTCTCTATTTTAGGCTATTTCTGGGAACTTTTCAATGTTTTTGGCACTTGCACTTTTGAATGATTTAGGCCTCAATAATCTTGATAAGCTGCTATTGATTGTAAGATTTGCACAGCACTATTTGCACTTTCACTTAGTCACATTGCACTTTATTAATGCTAGTTATTTTTACAGACTGGATTTGATATATACTGAACTATAGGCATTATTATTGGCTTTGACTTTGAAAGTGTTGAATTTCTTTAGGCAGCTATTATCAGTGAATTATTTTGAGAAAATTTTAGACTAATTTTGCACTAGCACTTTATGTCCCTATTATTGGACTATGTCTATTTTCTCATATGCAACTGTAATTTTAACATCGGTTTTATATGCCATTCTCCGAGTCCTATCGTATATTGGCACATCTTTGCCCTAAAGTATAGGATTTTATTTAAATGTGAGTCTGAGGATTCGTACACAATAGGTGGCTACTGTATATATTCTATACAAATGTACTTTGTAACATTCATTCTACGGTATTGTTACAAGCCTATCAGTCAATCTTTGAAAATTTTGCCTATATGCACATGTAGTATGATGTAAATCATTAGGCACTGCATGCTGATATGACATGTTATAACTTGTTCCCTTTTCTTCTTGTAGTACGCATTTGCACTTTATTGATGCAATGTATATTTATATTCATCATTTTAATGCTGTAACTTTACAGACATTATATATTTGATATCTTGACATTTTTTGTATTTGCACATTGCTAGTAATGTTGTAAAGGGAATTGTATTTCTATATCATTAGTGTCTTACTGTGCTGCTATTTCTATTGTTTGTAGTCTGTTTACCATGTCCACTTTCTTGGTGAGTTTATTTTTACAGTTATTAGTGCACATTTTGGTTTTTTAATGAGTTCCCTGGATACGTGGCGTATCATGTGATCAAGCTCGCGTGTGGCGAGCGAAACGCGTCATGGAGGGCATTATGCCTGTTTAATCTGGTGGTTTACTTTTAATAAACTACACTGCTTTCTCCACAAGACTTCGTTGTTTAAAGACTTCTTGCAAGTTTGACTGAGGTCCGTGCCTGGTGGTTCTGCCAAGGATCGGCAGACAGGAAGTTTGAGCGCGAATATATATATATATATATATATATATATATATATATATATATATATATATATATATATATATATATTATTACACACAGTCCCATCTCCCTCAGGTATCGCCAGGACACCGTCAAATGCTTTTTCCTGCATCCAACAGCATTATCCCGACAGATCCATTTAATTCCCTCGCCCCATCCAGAGCGGAGATGGCACGATTGACATGGGCGGTGGTTTCCCGCGAAGGAACAAATCTGCTGTTTTATTGGATCTATTAATGAGATGATCACAGCAACGAGTCTATTGAACAGAAGCCGGGTGTAGATTTTAGAGTCACAATTTATCAGAGAAATAGGGCAATATGAGCCGCCATAATTTAGAGGGTCTTTATTCTTTTTTTACAAATATGGAAATATATGTTTGCCCCCAGAATGGCGGAATTGATGTTAGAAAAGTCACCAAGTTTACTATTTCAGTGAAAAGAGGAGTCCGGATATTCTTGAACTGCTTATAAAACTCAGTCGGAATAGAGACCGGCCCACAGCTTTACCACTCAACAGTTGCATAATAGACATCTCGATCTCTTCCCTAGTGATTATGCCGAGTAACATTACTTTTTGCACCTCTGTAAGCTGGTTCAGTTGTGAGATCTACACGTGAGAGTCAATTGCATCGTAGCGACGCATTCTTCCTTATACAAGTCCAAATAAACCTGATTTAAATCCGATAATATCTCATGACCACGCTACATTATATCACAAACATAAATAAATAATAAATACTTCCCAGCAAGGGTACGATACTTATAATGGAAGAGTACCTGCACTTCTTAGTAGCAGGCATGTATACTGGGTTAGCGAGTGCCAGCACTTTTTAGGCTAAAGCCTATCAGGCAACGCAGCTGTCTGATTTGCTAGAGACCTGTTGGGGACATTCGGAAAGCTGACCTAGGAATGTATTCCGCCCACTGCTTACCACTGGCTTTGTGGTTTATAACTCACATTTGCTTCTTTTCAATTTGCTGGCTTTGTTTGAGGCTGTTCACCTGGTGTCTGTCCCTCCCGAAGAGTATAGCCTGTTTACCATCGCTCCTTGTATTCTTCCACGAGTGCTCGCTTTCTGTAAACAGGCCTTTAAATTTTGTTCTAATCTTGTCACATTTGCTGTGCATTTAAAGACAGAGGTCAAATTTCAGGCTCTGTCTTCCCAGTAGGGTTTGCTTTTCTTTCTCTGACTTCAAAGGGAGAGGCTTTATTTGACAATCTGAGGGTACGAAAGGGGGTAGATTTTTGTTCCCCTTTGATTCTGTGTAGGAGTTTTTGAAAGGCTGGCCTGGTATATGGTGCACACTTATTCAAGTGTAGCACCCTGCACCAATCCAGACAACCCTTATGGTGTTTTTAGTGGTTTAGACAAGTGGTAGCTGTGGAGAGCAGCCTTCAGGCTTAGTCTAGGAGGAGTGTAAAGCAGCTTGTTTCACCAGTATCTAATCTTATAGTGCAGATTAATTGAAAAAGAACCGCACAGTGTAGTTATAAACATAGTTATTTATTACAGACACTCACTAACCCAATGCAATATCTCCTACCCAGAGATATAATTACAATACACACAATACTTTGATAAGACAACAGGTAAGTAGCACGAAAATACAGTGGGCTCCAGGGAGAGACCAAACCGTATACAAAAATTGTGGACTGCGACTAACGACCAAAGTCAAGAGTGGACCCAGAAGACTTACAAATCCTGGGGAGTCAAGGACCCACCCGAGGTAAGGACCCAGGAGGCCGTGTGCTAAGTGAATACACAACCGCGTGCACAATGTAAGTCAATGGGGAAGTCGCGGTTGCAATTCTTAGGAAAATGGACCCTTCCCAGAAGACTTGGAAGACACCCCGTGGAAGATGGCCGGTTCGAGAGTCACCCCACAAATGGATACCCAGGAGACCAGGTTACCTGCCCCAGGGGAGCCGGGTGCATAAGTACGAAGTGACATCGGAAACTGCTGCTGTCGAAGAAGGTGAAAGAGTCCAGTGGAATCCAAGGTTGGATTCTTGAAGAGGAGTACCTGCAAGCTGAGGGGACAGAGTCTATGTCACTCAGGAGGCACAGGAGTCAAGTGCCCACCAATGTTGGCTGTTGCAGGAGGGTTGACGATGCCCTTGTCTCTGCAGCTTCGTGGACCAGGTGACGCTGTGGATGACCAGGAGCGGTGTACGAGCTGTCCCACGTCGAGTGTCGATATCCAGGGGGTCGGTGTCCAGTGGGAGCACCAACAGGCCTTGGTAACAGCAACACGTGGACGAAGACGAAAAGGTACAATGTTGGGACCGGCAAATTCCAAGAGACTCACCACGTTCAAGTAAGTCAGAGTAGGCCCCAAGCAAGCAGAGGAGCCTACTGGAATTGAAGAAGACCCTCGGAGGGCCCTAAGATCTCTGGAGACGAGAGTCACCCAGCCTTAGCAACGGCCAGCCGACGCGGTGCACAGGGGCTCAGTTCAGACGGTGTCGACGAGGGATCCTGGTCTCAGACTCGGCCTGAAGACAGTGCAGGCCTTGAGGGACTTGCAGAGCCGCCACCTGTGTTACTGAACCTGTTGGAGTCCGTAGGAGCCCAGAATCAGCAATCGGTCAGCTACGTTGCGGTGCCTGCGGATGCTGGGGAGTGACTCCTTCACTCCAAGGGAGATTCCTTCGGGTATCTTTAGATTTCCACAGGCCCTGGATGGAACCTATATGGATGGAGCATGGACACTGACGGGGAAGCAAGCTTGCAGAACAAAGAGATCTGGAGAAAACGGAGTCTTCCCGATTGCAGTGGCGGCTGGTGAGACTTGAAAGTGGTGAGGCGTAAAAGTTTGTGATGAGTGACTTGTGGCGAGCGAGCGTAACGAGCGAGCCTGACAGCCACAAGGGGGGTTCACGGGGGTTCTCCCCCCGAGAAAATTTTGGCTGATGATTGGATACTGTTATATTTTGGAGTGATGATTTTTCTTTGAATTAATAAATGGAATACTCATATGAAACAAGTTTGCCTATGGATTTGATTCTTGAAAGTGAAAACAATAATTGATTGGATACCACATCTGATACATCGACGCTCCTTTCCATTTGTAGAACACACGCTTATGTTTGCCTTAATCACCATTGACTTTCTGCAAATTGCCCACAACCCACACTTTAAAGATAAAAACCTAACCTTTATTGGAAAGTGATACCCCTGCAACTTAACACTACCTACTCTAGCTTATATATAAACGCCACCAAACATTTGCATGAACTCACATGCCTCCCCTTAACCCGCTAATGTCCAACCCATCTAATAGTGACGCAGGGCACCACACGAATAAATAACCCACACATTTGGCACATTCTGTGCCAGGGCATGTTGAAGATAAAGCGTGGCCCATTCTCTTGTTGAAAACTCTGAATAGGAACTGTTTACATGCGGTAAATACCTCACCCTGGGAAAATGGTATCCAGCACATATGGTAAATAACCCACGCTATTGTGACCAACTTAAAATGAGGACCTTAGTTGTTAGTGGAATCACTGGAGATTTCAGAAGCATTTCTAAGTGTACTAGTGTCCATGAAGCACTCTGTTTCCCTCTCTCGAGTCTAGCATGTTGAAAGTTACTCAATATTTGAACGAATTGCAGTGACAGCTAAGTGCTGTGTAAAGCTTTATTTCAAGAAATAAAGCTGGTAGCAACAACAATGCAAGATGTGTGCAATTTGACACACCTAGCACTACAATTCACCAATAACAAATTACAATACAGTTGCCACGCGTTTTTGTAATGAAGTCCGGTCCCTGGAGTTTGGGAGCATACATTGCTGGGTGGTATGTTTAGCAAAAAGAAAGACTATCAGATCGGTATGGATTACCGGTTCAAAGAAGGGATTCAGCCGCAAACAAGCACAATATTTTAAGTAAGCCAACAGGTTAAATTCTGATAATAAACGTGATCTGCTTGTTGTTCGGCGCAGAGTGTATGCCTCCTCCAATGGTTCTTTGTAGGTGCAGACGCACCGGCTTAGCAGAGCCATCCTGAGACCTAAACCCAGATCTAATATGACTCTGATTCTTAAATCTTTACATTGGCTCCGCATAAAAGAACGGATAGACTTCAAAGCTTTGACCATCTTCTTTAAAGCGTTCCACAACATGGGAGCCGGATACCTAACCAAACGTGTTAATCACTATACTACCTCTAGACCCTTACGTTCTTCCAAAGCCAACTTGGCCATCGTGCCCAAGATACGCCTTGCCCGTACGGGAGGTAGATCCTTCGGCTTTCTTGGTGCAAAACTGTGGAACAGCCTTCCGGAGTCCTTGAGGCTTAACACAGACTTACTTTCCTTCAGGAAAAATCTAAAAACCTGGGGGCAATTTTACAAGCCCCTTGCGCCGCCGTGCATCACATTGCGTGACGTTCCGGTGGCGCAGCCTGTTAAGTGATATTTACAAGAACAGGTAAAGTCACCCTGCGTGACTTAACCTGTGCTTGTAAATATCGCCCCTGTTCTCGAAACACTTTGCGTGTTAGGGACGTGACATGGGTGTTGCTGTGGGTGTTCCCACGCAACACCCATGTCCACTGATGCATTTCCAGATTTACGAGAAATTGTAAATCTGAAAATGCGTCAGAATGCTACGCCACCCTAGGGGTGGCGTAGCGAGGTGCAACGAGGAGAAATGTTTTAATTTCTCCTCGTTTTTTTCCTCTTTCAATGCGTGCTGCATTCTACAGCACACATTGACAGAGGAAATCACCTCAATTGATTGTTTTTGTGCAGGAAGGTGCCCTTTCCTGCACAAAGACAATGTCCCCACGATGCAGGCATCCTTGCACCATGGTGCAAGGGTGCCTGCGCCGGCGCATGGCAGCAGTTTGTGCGCCAGCGCAGGGGGAAGCACAGAGATGCAACATATTGTTGTAAATATGTCGCATCCCTGTGCTTCGAAACTAACGCAGCTCGGCACAGCAAAATGACTTGCGGCACCGCGCTGCGTTAGTTTCTTGTAGATCTGCCCCCTGGCTTTTTAATCACTAACTGGGTTTTTTTCTACTCATTCTCCCCCACAGTTTATGCGCCAGGACACTCTAGCTTGAGTAGCTGTGCGCTCTATCAAATACACTATTTCATTTCATTTAATTTCATTTCGCTGAGACTACTGACAGACGGTATGTTTATTAACTTGGTAAGGGTCCCCCAATCCCAAATTAATAACACACTTTCTGACACCATGCTTTTATGGTAACATGTAATAAGGTATATATAAGTTAACATTGTTATTCAAACGTCTACTCCTGTGATCTTGCGAAGACGCACATTCGATTTTCTTTGGGAAAGACAGCAAGTTCAAATGTAAAAAAATTACGTCAGCAAACAGTAACCTTCCCGCCTCAATGTGATGACAAAATCTGCTGTAGCAACTGCTATATAAAAACATGTTTATTTTGTTATTATTGGGGTTCCTAAAATGCTATAGGATTTCATTTATGGACACAGAACAATTGTATGCAAAAACGTTGCAACGGGCACGAGCTATGCAAACATATTTTCTAAATAAATGCAGGAAAAATATACAATTTTGAAAATAACATATTTTGTAGCTGAAAAAAACTGCAACCAGGCCTGACTCGCGGTCACTATTATGACATGATGACAGCTGGCCTCTGTGCCATAATGCCGGTCCAAGAACAGAAAAGACATGTTGCCCTGGCTCCTAAATGGGGCCACAGAAAACCGAAGTGATCAACTGGGACTCAGGAACCGCAAAGAATGCACTGTGGCCCTTGAATGCTCCAAAAGGGACCTTAATGCCTGTGAATGACCAGAGACTATGAACTGACCATAAAGTCACTGCAGACAATAAAAGAAAAACGTACCTTCCCCGGGTCCCGCGTTTTCCTGCTGCTCTGAGTCCTCGCCGGGTCTCCCTCCGTTTTCCACAGGCATCCTCCCGCCCCTCCCCTAAGCCAATCACAACGCTGCAATGGCAGCGTTGTGATTGGTGCGGACAGTGCCCAGCCAGGGCGCCTGTAGGGAGGCCATTTTCTCTATGTAGGCTGCATGCAGCCTACATAGAGAAAAGGGACAGTGCGCATGACTGCTTTGGTCGGCCCCAGAGGGCCGACCAAGCAGTCAGGGCCCACAACAGTGGGCTAGCCACGCCTCCCCTGCTTTACAGCAGACCTGCCCGCCCACAACCAGGCACTTCTGCTTTCTCGCAGTGCGAGAAGCAGAAACATAAAATGGTAGTTTTACCATTTTATGGTTCTGCTTCTCGCACTGCGAGAAAGTAGTGGGGCGACGCCCCTCCGTCCTAATGGAGGAGCCGCCCCTGCCCGATTGCAGTCTCAGTTCCAAAGCAAAGTCCGATGCGGTCAGTACTATTCGGTCAGAATGTCCAGATGGTTGAAAAGGACGCGGAGTTAGATCTGAATTGAATCCCATGACGAATCTAGGGACCCACCCTCAGGTAAGCCCTTAAGTACCCTAAGGAAAGGGTTAGGATCATTCAGGGGTCCCTCTCAGAGGAGGGGCTGGACAGTGGGGAGGATACTCCCATGTCCTTTGTCCAGTTTCGCGCCAGAGTGGGAGCCAACGGCTCCCCGAACTGGTTTGAGCTGGAGTATGCAAGGAGGGCACCAAATGTGCCCCTCAAGCAGTCTGAATGGAGCTGGCAAGCACCCCCACCATGTCCCAATACACTAAACCCTGTCTGGGAGGTGGTCCCACCTCCCTGTGACAGGATATCTATTGCTCTGCCTTCCTTTGCTCGAGCTTGGCTCAGCAGCAGGAGGGCAGTCATGTCTCAGGTCGGCGGCAGCCCTAGCTTGCTGTCCGGTTCTGGAAGACTGGTACCGGGAGCACTGAGGGCCTCCCGAAGGAGATTAACAGTGCATACCTCCCACACCATTTACAGTGTGGGGGTATGATTCCAACATGTTTGATACCAAACATGATAGGGTTCGTTACAGCCAGTTAAGAGAAGGTCATCGCGTAATGACGCATAGCCACTCTATATATTTAATTATTTATTTATTTGTAGAGCGCATCATTCATCCCAAGGGATATCAAGGCGCTGGTCGCAACAGTGCTTGGCTGCTGGTATAGGAGAATTAATGGTTGTTAATTTTTCGGGAACAGATGAGTTTTAAGCTTTTTTCGGAACATCAGGTAATCGGTCGTAAGACGTAGATCCAAGGGGAGTTCATTCCATCTCTGAGCTTCTAAGTATGAGAAAGACCGTCCCCCGGTCCTCACTTTCTTGATGCGTTTAGTTCTGGCTAATGCTTGATGGAGTGACCGAAGGCTCCTTGAAGGGACATAGAACTCAGGGGCATATTACCAAGGAATAGCGATAAATATTGCTAACTGCGCTTAGTGCGACTTTGGTTAACGCCGCCTATCGCTGGAAAATATCGCTGAGATAACACCCTATTAACAAGGTTTATCTCCATAGCGATAACATTTCCAGCGATAGCGGCAGAATGTGAGAATATCGCTGGAAAAGCAGCGCTATTCTCGCATTATCGCTAAGGTGGATTCAGCATTAGAATCCACCTCCTATACTTTAAACAGGTAAGTCGTCCTCACTAGCAGGTGATAAAATATAGCGATAAACGCGCTTAGCGCGAATTATTTTATCGCTTCGCCTGCCATGCTAATAGGGGGTAGTGGGATTAGCGACTGTTTTCAGTCGCTTTTAGTAGGGAACGCCTTCCTTGCATGTCATTAGCGATAATTATCGCTGACATGCAAGGCGATGGAATACGCGGCCTCTAACGCCTAAAAGCTGTCGCTAATGCCTGTTAGCGACAGCTTGCTAATAGGGCGATAAAATTATCGCCGCTTTAGCGGCAAAAAGTGCTAAAGCCCTTGATAATATGCCCCTCAATTCTCCCCTGGAGAATTCTGGGTCCACTTAGATATAGTACTTTGTGTGCATGACAGAGCAGCTTGAATACTGCTCTTTGTCGTATTGGAAGCCAATGCAATTTTTTCATGCACGCTGATGCGGAACTTAGTCTGCTTTTATTGCATACTAGTTTGGCTGCAGCATTTTGGAGCACCTGGAGCCGCGTGAAAAGGATCTCAGTCATGCCCACGAACAGGGCATTTCCATAGTCAAGCTGACTTATAAGCAGTGCCTGTGTGACCGTTTTTCTGCATTCTAGTGGAATCCAAGGGAAAAGTCTGGTTAGTAATTTCAGAGTCGCAAAGCCTTTCCCACAAAGGGCCCGCACATGGTCCTTCATGGATAGAGAGGTGTCAATGATGATGCCCAGGTTTCTTGCGCTCTGTTTGGGGGTTGGAGCAGCACCAAGAGTTTGTGGCCACCAAGAGGCGTCCCAAATTAAATTGGCGCCCCCAAAGAGCAGGATTTCTGTTTTTCCTGCATTTAGTTTTAAATAATGCTCAGACATCCACTCTGCCATCTCTGAGAGGCAGAAATGCAGGTTAGTTTTGGTGAGTTCAGATTTTTCCTCAAGAGCCACCATCAGTTGGGTATCATCCGCATAAGAGCAAATGCCAATTCCCCATTTTCTACCAATTTTCGCCAAGGATGAAACATAGGCGTTAAATAAGGTTGGGCTCAACGATGCCCCCTGTGGGACTGATGGCGCTAGGTTGAGATCGGAAGTGCCCTAACTGAATCGTTTGAGTACGATTACTTAAGAATGATCTAAACCATTCCAAGGCTTTGGAATGGATTCCTTTTCATAAAGGATTTCCAACAATCTGTTGTGTGAGACCGTGTCGAACGCTGCCGACAGGTCTAATAATATCAGGGCAACATTCCTCCCTGGTCAGTGCACATTCTGATATTGTCCAATACTGCCAGTAGTGTAGCCTCGGTGCTGTTGGTGGCCCTGAAACCCGTCTGAGAGGGGTCCAATAGATCGTTAGTTTCCAAAAAATGAGATAATTGTTTATTTATTAGCCTCTCCAGAACTTTTGGCTGATGCACTGACAACCCAGGAGAATGGACTCCAAAGGTTGCAGGGGTGTCCTGCTCATGCAGGGGCACCCTCACACATAGAGCCGAGCACCCTGCCTTTGGAACTGAAAGGCCTACTAGAGGGGTGACTTAGAGGTTTTAAGTGCAGTGCTGGTAGATATAAGGAAACATATCTTTCGTGAGAGGTGCTAGCACCAACTCACACAGACGGCAATGGCAGGCCTGTAGTCAGAGAGGGTCCCTCATGGGTGGCATGATACATGCTGCAGCCCTTGGGGGACCCCTGTGTACCTAGGCCCTAGGTACCTCAGTACCATATACTAGGGACTTACTAGTGTACCCCAGCAGCCAATTAGGAATGTACCAAGGTACTTACCATAGCTAATTTAGGGAGGAAGCACTGTGACTGGGGTCCTGATTAGCAGGATCCCAGTCAGACTAGTCAGAAAAACAGTAAGACACCAGCAAAAAGTGGGGGTAACCATGAAAGCAGATCTTACTTTCCTACAGGTTTTCTCATCTTTTGTTTCCATTTGCTCTTCCTGCCACTGTCACAGCTTCTGGGTTTTGCTAGCGTCATGAAACCTTTAGGTACTCTGTGCCATACAAATTTATTTTACTTATTTACTAAAGGCATTTTTCTATCACACATCAAAATGTAAATGTCTGTAAATGAACCGTGCAGATATTTCAGAATATATCAGAATTAGGAAACTACAGATGAAGCACATTTTTTTCATAATTCGGAAGTGTGCTGGAAACAAATATTTTAATACGATCAAAATAAATCAATACACTACCGATGCCATTTCCACACATTATTGATTGCACGCTGTATAGTTTTATCAGTAAAACTGTATGTCTTTGCAAAGGTATGGTCATTTCAATTAAAAATGTGTTGTCTGTAATGGCAGTGCACTACATCACCATAAATACTCCACTTTATGCCACTCCACTCTACAACACTTTACTCCACTCTATGCCAGACTGCGCCCCTCTACTCTACTCCACACTGCTCAACACCACACTATTCTAATCCACTCTGCGCCACTGCACTCTAAGCCACTTTGGGTCACTCTACTCCACTGTATTCCAATCCACTCTATGCCATTCAATGCCCCTCCACTCTGTGCCACTGTACTCCGCTCCATACCACACTACTACTTCTCCACTCTACGCCACTTCACTCTACTCCACGCCACTTTAGGCCACTGTACTCCACCATATGACACTCCACTCCACTCCACTCCACTCTACTTTACAACACTCTACTCCACTTCAATTTAGGCAACTCTACTCCTCTCTATGACACTCCACTCTAAGCAACTATATGCCACTCCACCCTACGTCACTCTATGCCACTCCATTCTACTACACCCGACGCCACTCTACTCCACTTGGTGCCCCACCTCTCTATGCCACTCTGCTCCATACAGCTACACGCTACTGTACTCCATTCTACACCACACTACTCTACACCACTTCACTCTACTCCACTCTATGCCACTCCACACCACTCTACTTCACTATATGACACTCCACTCTACTCCACACCATGCCACTCTACTTTACAACACTCTACTCCACTTCAGTCTAGGTAACTCTATTCCTTTCCACGACACTGCACTCTTTGCCACTCTACAACAAAACACTCTATTCCACCCCACTCTACTACACTCCGAGCCACTTTACTCCACTCCACTCCACACCACTCTACTCTACTCTACTCTACTCCTCACCACTCTACTCCACTCTAAGGTACTTTACTCCACTCTGGGCCTCTCCATTCTATGACACTCTACTCCACTCCACTGTACAACATTCCACTCTACGACATTCTACTTTATGCCACTTCACTCGAGGCAACTCTATTCCTCTCTTCCACTCTATGCCACAACACTCTACTACACTCCATGCCAGTTTACTCCACTGTACTTCAGTCTAAGGGTCTTTACTCCACTCTACGCTATGCCCCTCCACACTATGCCCCTCCACTCTATGACACTACTTCACTCTACGACACTCTACGCCATGCCCCTCCACTCTACGACATTCCATTCAACAACACTATTCCACTCTACGACACTCTTCGCCCCTCCACTCTATGACAATTTACTCCACTCCATGCTCCTCCACGACACTCCATGCTACTTTACTCCACTCTACGGCACTTTACTCTACTCCACTCCACTCAATGCTTCTCTACTCCATGGCCCTCTACGACCCGACACTTCCACTCTACGACACTCCATGACACTCTACTCCACTCTATGCCATGCCACAATACTCTACACCACTCCACGACACTCTACTCCACTCTCACTCTACACCCCTCCACTCTATGACATTCTACGCAACTCCCTCTATGCCACTTTACTTCATGCCACTCTACACCACTCCACTGTACTCCACTCCACTT
Source organism: Calotriton arnoldi (assembly GCA_963921515.1). NCBI lineage: Eukaryota > Metazoa > Chordata > Amphibia > Caudata > Salamandridae > Calotriton > Calotriton arnoldi. The sequence continues at coordinate 214,051 of CAWUFW010000272.1, read as the reverse complement.
TACGCCACTTCACAACTCTCCACTCTACGACACTCCACTCTACAACGCTCTTCTCCACACCACTCTCAGTCACTAACTTTTAGCTATGATGAACAGCAGCCACACGCTGGTGTACAACATGGCTAAAACACATTGGCAAAGCCAATAGCTCTTGCATAGGCAAGGCCTATTTATTGGCTTTGCCAATGCTTGTTTTTATTTCCATTTAAAACACTAGGGAGGATATTCACAAGAACGTGCGCTAAACATCTCCAGAAAATGTTAACGCAACTTTACACATCGCAGTCTATTGCGGGAAAATAACCCTGTGTTAACCTGGAATTCACAACACGGCGGTACCATGCGATAGTCCTCCGAAAACGCGGCCAATGTCCGCGATACAACCACCGCGACGGAGTCAAAAACACAAACCCCAACACCAAAAAACGTGCGATGAGCCCATTCGCGATGAGGAAATCAGCGATAAGCAGCGCCAGGCCTGCCATACACATACGGCAGGCGGGAAAATCACTACAAAAGTAGAAAAAACACACAAACACAAAATGACCAACACCCAAGCACCATGGAGGCAGCCGGAGCAGGCGCAGAGGATGAGCGGAACCCCACAAGCACCCTGGACGACCAGCCTGGGACCTCGGTGACAGGGAAGGGCGAGGACAAGAAGAAGAGGAAGACAAAGTTCAGTCCGCAGGAGAATAGGATCCTGGTCACGGAGGTGATAGAACACCATCAACAACTGTTCGTCGCCTCCAATGTGTCATTGGGCACCAAAAATGGATTATGGCGTTCCATCGTGGACAAGGTGAATGGTGTCGGAGAGCACAAGAGGTCAATGGACGAGGTCAAGAGGCGATGGATTGACATCAAGCGCAAGACCAAGGAGAAACTCGCAGGCAACCAGAAGGCAGCAATGCAGACTGGAGGTGGGAGCCCAGCGCCACAGCTGGAGCTGGATGACATGGAGGAGCTGGTGTCGACAGTCATCAGTGTGGAGACCGTGGCAGGAGTCGGGGCACCGGACACAGCTCGACATGACACAACACAACGGCAACAGGGTGAGTAACCGCCAGGTACTGGGGGGACGGGGGGGAGATGGCCACAATGACACACATGCACAATCAAGCAGAGCACAGTGCACACCCACAATGACTCTGGATCATGGCCCTGATCAACAGCCTATCACAATGTACATTGCCATGCTGTCTGAATGTGAACATGTACCATGCGTCTACATACATGTGGACACATTGTAACACAGCACCTCCCCTTCACATTGCAGGGGCACTGTCAACGCCACCTGCAGAGCAGTCCCAGCCACTCTTCACTGATGACGAGGAGGACACCACCAGCATCGACACCCAAGCCCTCCAAGACATCATTGAACTCATCCGCCAATCACCTCCAGGACCAGGGCAGCCCAGCTGCATCGAGGAGACCCCACCCACTCCACAAACCACCCAGCAGGAGGCACCCACAACCCCGGCTGTCTCCCAAGACCCCCCCGAACAACACATGGCCTTCCAACGCCGTGTGTTGGAGGTCCAGAGGGAGATGGCTGAGCAGGTGCAGGTGGGGTTCGACCTCATGGCTACCAAACTTGACGCCATCCATGGGTGTCTGAGTCCCATCAGGGACCACCTCCAGTCCCTAACGGACACCCACACGCCGCTCCATGGTCTCCAACGAGCCCTGGCTGACATCGCTGGAGTCATGACTCGGAGACAAGAACACCTATCCTCTCAGAGTGGCTCCAGCGATCTCAGCCGTGAGATGGCACACATGCGGAGTCTCATGGAGGACATGGTGCGGATGGAGGCGGAAAGGATGGCAGCCACCGCTGCACATCAGCGAAATGTAGCTGGGATCTACCATGCCCTGCATGTCCTCATCATGGCATTGCTGCCACAAGGCGTGGCGCAGATGAATGCTGCTGCCCCTACACCATCCACATCTCCGCCCCCTGGTGTGTCAGTGGCTCACAGTGCGGCAGGCATTTCCACTCCGGCACCTGATGTGTCACTGCCACACAGTGCGGCCGACAATACACCTCCGGCCTCTGATGTGTCAGTGGCACACAGTGCCGCAACCGGAACTGCACCACCCACAGGTGGGGCAGAGCACACATCCGAGGACGTGGATGGGCTTGAGATCAGGAGGAGGCACTAGCATTCATGTATGCCACCTGGCCTGTTGCTGCTTGGTGCCGCACATCGCCCCATGACCTTCCACTGACCCCCGATACACTCTGCTGCACTCACCTTGGACCGCGACATGGACTGCCATATCCTGTTTGGTGACCAATGACACGGCAACCACACTGTGGACTGTACCCTTCCTCTTCCGCTGTACTTGTCAATCCCCGATGGACTCTGGCTGGCCCTCCACGGGCCCATATTGTGTAGTGGGGTTGGCATGGCCCTGTACTGCTCCAGCTGCAAAACTCCACTGGATGTGCATTAAACATTCAGAAACGCACTGCTGTGTCATGTCTTTCATCATTCATGTATGAATGTGTGGATGAATGTAGGCTCAGTGATTCCCCTCCAACGTCAATGATGCTCATCTAGTGGGACTCCAGTCACAGTGTGCTACATTGCCGACAGCGTTCCGGGTGCCGCAGACACCACAACAGGGACACACGCATTAGTAACTTCCTTGTCCGGACATGGACTGAACCATGCCCAGAGCCCCTGAGTCATTGTTGCAAGCCCTGCGCTGGTCCGGCGTATGCCAGGCCAGACCACTCCGCTTACGCTCCGAGGGGGGGGCCACATAGCTACAAGTCGCAGGTTTACACGCTAGTGGTCTGCAGGTCGCTGGTCTAGTTGTCAGCATGTCACGGCCACTCCCTGAGGGCAGGTTTGCACACACACCACACCCATCCGGCACAGGCATCACAGGCCATGTGACCCCGCCAATATAAGGAGCCGACAACGTCACATTCCCCACTGCCGGTGGTGACTGGATGACGGACGTTCCACGATACTCAATCATAAAGGGCCCATGACTTGTTGCGCACAGGGTTAGTGGCACCCGAAGCCTTGCGGCCGTCACGGGCCTACCACCACGTGGCGCTGACTGGGGTTGCACTGGGTTAGTGGCACCCGAAGCCTTGCGGCCGTCACAGGCCTACCACCACGTGGCGCTGACTGGGGTTGCACAGGGTTAGTGGCACCCGAAGCCTTGCGGCCGTCACGGGCCTACCACCACGTGGCACTGACTGGGGTTGCACAGGTTTAGTGGCACCGAAATTGCTGAGCGGGTGTGCAGCCTGCGATGATGACGTGTGCACTGATGTGGTCTCTGCCATTGATGCCTCAGGATTCAGCGTCATGTGTGGGACCTGCTGGGCCGCGGCGCGGGTCCGCATGATGTGGAGCATGCCATGGTGGCGGGACCTGGGCCTGGAGCTTGCACGGGCACGTGGTGTGCCCACTGGTGGACACACCGTTGGCGGCAGGTGAGCAGTGGGGCCTGGGTGCGCAAGTGCGGACAGCCAGCGCTGGCCGGCGGGAGGGGGTAGGGTGCGGCTGCATGTGTGCGCAGGACGGGCAGGTGTTGTTGCCGTGTGCAGTGTGATGGACTCTGCCATGATTGACTCTGGCCTCGATTAGAGATTGCAGACCTGGTGGCTTGCAGTGTATACCGGCACGTGGTTGGAGACACACCGGTGGCAGAAGGTGAGCAGTGGTGCCTGGGTGCGCGGGGGCGGCAGTGTCCCTCCTTCTCCCTCTCTCTTTCTCTCTCCCTTCCTTTCCTTCTCCCTCTCTCTCCCTTCCTTTCCTTCTCCCTCTCTCTCTCACTCCCTTCCTTTCCTTCTCTCTCTGCCTTTCTTTCCTTCTCTGTTTCTCTGTGTCTCGCTCCTTTGATGTGCGCATGACACACGTTCTGATTTTGTGCTTTGTTTTCCAGGCTGTGACATCAGGATTGTCCCGGACGGACCCGACAGGAGTCTTCCGCATTGGTGTTTTGTGTTGTATTCAATAAACGTTTTTGGTTGTTACTTCAATGATGAGTGACTGTTTCTCGTTCTTCTGCCCACACGTGTTTCTTGTTGTCATTGTGCGACATCATGCGCTTTTTATGGCTCTTGTGTCGTGCAAGGTATGTGTTTGTCCCGGGGTGGGGGGATCCGGGAGGGGGGGGGCGGCCGGGGTGTGGTGGGGGTGGGTGTTGTGGCCCTCATGGGTCTCGGCGCTGCACGATCATTGTCTTCATGGCATCTGTGGGTCTTCAGATGTGGCTCTGGGCTGGGCTCCCTTTCATACTGCGGGTAGTCGTCCTGCTTTACACCAGCAAAAGGCAGGTGTTAATTCCCTGCTGCTACCGCGGCTTATCGCCTGTTTTTGGTTCGCATCGCAGATCTGGCAGTTCGTTGTGAAAGTGGTGTAGTGGCGTTATCGTGTGTTTTTGCACGGCAACGCCTACTTTGCATCTCATTAGGGTTAGTTGGTGGTGTCACCCGTGGAGGTAAATTTTGAGGCAGTTATCGCGGGAATACTTGCGTTGTCTGCAGTTTGCAACCGCTTGTGAATGGGGCGTTAAATCTATCTCCACTTTTGTTGCGTTAAGGTGGCGATAACTTGGAGATAAGTCCTTGTGAATATCCCCCTAGGTGCAAAGATGCTAGCATGCAAAGTGCTTCTGGCTAAAAAGCGTGATACTGGGCAACTTGGCAGCATTAAAGCAATAACCCCAAAAGACCTAGGGATGCCACCTGGCAGTTTTTTTTAAATGCCACATGACCAATATTTTAATGTCCTGGCCAGTACAAAAATTGGGAAAAGCAGCTAGAGCCGGTCATTTTTATCCCCTTATCAGTACATACTTTAAATAGTAAATATAAGAAGAAAGCACTATAAATATGTAATGGAGCTGCCTTAATGATCCTTGGCTAATACTCAAAGTAAACAAAGAGAGACCATGTGAAAATGAATAAAGAGGATTTTACATAAAGTTCTTTTAAGTATCATATCTGGGCTTTTTCAGAACCTTAAAATGTGAATAATTGCACCGTTTTCAAATGTCCTTTGTTTATTGCCTGTGACAGCCTAACCGTGTCATTTCTATACCAAAAATGTAATAAAGCTAAAAAAGTGATCAATTGTTTAATACATTCTTATGATTTACTCATGATTGGTGTGTTTTTCATGTTTTTTTTTCTTCCCATTGATTAAGTGTTGGAGCAATTGATTCTCCCTGCACTGTCTATTATTTAATAAGTGGTAAAGCAATTCTGTACCGGACAGAACCAACATTACTTTACATTATACACACCCAGGTTTTGAGGGGCACTGGGTTACCCCATTATACTAGAGGCACAATAAAGTGCAGCTGCTGACTTAGGCTCAGAATCATGGCCGGGCCGGCGTTTGCCATGTTAACAGTCTTTCGGGCCACGAAGCGACCCGTAAGAATTGCCCCTCCCGCCTCAAGTAAAATTAAGTAAGTGACTCCTCTGCTTAAAATGTGGTTAATTATATAGCGCTAGCGCGCCGTGACCACACTGGTGCCGTCCAACTTTCAACGGCGTCACTTAAGAGACTGGTGTTTGCAGTTGCTCAGTGACAGCCGCAGCCTGCTGGTGTGATCTGGTGCTGCGGGCTGGGCAGCAGGTAGCAGCGCAATTTACAATGAATTAGGCCAAAATGTCCTGTCAGGCCACAAACCCGTTTGCAATAATCTCCCGAGGTATTTAAGAACAATGAGAAGTGTCTTCAGCTGCAAGGTTTCCATATGTTTTTACACCCAAATTCATTTTTTAGTGGTGTTTTGAGATGTTTTCTTTACATGTTTTTAATAAAACACCAAAAAAACCAAATGTTGCCGATTGTTGATCGGATGAGAACTGTCTGAGGTAGACAGCTTTGTACTCCGGCCACCTCCAAGAAGCGCTTATGTTGACATCTACCCACGGGCGTTTGCCTGCCTTACTGTTATTACCACTTAGCAACATGCTGGAGCCACGGGGTTGTGGAACACTCAGATCAAACACTGGTGTTGATATTTGTGGAGTCAGTTTGTCAGTCAAGGACAGTTCTTCTGTCTGTCTGGTCAATGTGGGCAAAGATCACACAGTGTGCAGAACAGGTATCAGACACAGCTACCTTTTCTAAGCAGTGGTCAACCTGACACCAACTTGCAGCAGCACCCACATTGGGTGGGGTGCTGGCTCGGGCTGCACAGTGATTCATAGAGAACTGACCTCAGATACCTCCTCCTAGGACTAAAAGAGCTCTGGAGATTCAGGCAGCGCTAGTCAGTGCCGACCATAATTATAACGCTAGCGCTCAGTGACCACATTGCTGCGTGGCTGGCATCACTTAGTTAAGAGCCTGGTGTCTGTAGTAGCTCTGTGGCAGCCGCAGCCTGCTTGTGTGATCTGGAGGTGTGGGGCTGAGAAGCAGGTAGAGGCGCGCTGACCGCGGAGGACATTGCTCAGCAGTGCTCGGTAATCAATTTTTTTAGGATTGAACATGTAGCACTATAGTCAATTCTAATACAGCGTCCTGGCTGGCTGTAATGTGTGCGTCTCACTCTACTGATTTCTGGTGCTTCGCAGTAGTTTTAAGATCATCTTAGAGTTTCTCGCTGTCAAATGAGTGTAATTTCTGATATTTCTAGGTTTCCTTCGTCTTCATTGCTTGATTTTGCTGAAATGTCACTCATAATTACACTGAAAATTTGAAAATGTCACACATAGCAATCTGAAACCTTGGCAGCCATGCTACAGCCGAAGTCTAATTCAAAACAATGTTATGCCTATATTAAATATTGGCAAAAACAACAATTAATGGACAGAATGGAGAACAATGTCATACATTCACCCCAGTACACAGATCTGGGCCTAAGTCCATAGTTTTTTTGCTCCCCATGCCGTTCCAGTTTGAACCCAGCCATATGCAAATCAGTCTTGACCCTGTGCCCAATGGGAACATTCCAGCCCGAACTGCCAGGCCAGGTCCTCCCTGGACTGGAAACAAGCATCCTGGGACCGGTTTCGGGGTTCACCCCTCATCAGCCAAGATAGCTTGACTCCAGTGGCATGGAGAGCACGGGACCCACGTCTGGGCATACCGGTCCCACTCAGCAAGTGACAAAGGCAAAAACAATTAATGGACAGATGCAGAACAATGTCATACATTCACCCCAGTACAGAGATCTGGGCCGAAATCCATCGTTTTTTTGCTCCCCATGCCGTTCCAGTTTGAACCCAGCCATATGCAAATCAGTCTTGACCCTGCACCCAATGGGAACAGGTCAACCCGAACTGCCAGGCCAGGTCCTCCCTGGACTGGAAACAAGCATCCTAGGACCGGTTTCAGGGTTTCACCCCTCATCAGCCAGGATAGCTTGACTCCAGTGGCATGGAGAGCACGGAACCCACGTCTGGGCATACCCATCCCACTCGGGGTGACAAATGCAAAAACAACAATTAATGGACAGAATGCAGAACAATGTCATACATTCACCCCAGTAATATTAGTATTTATTTAAAATCTAGTGATGAAGTGTAATCACGTTTCACTTGTCTCAATCAGCCATTCCATGCAAACTAAAAACAAGCACTGGTAAATGCATTAGGTTTCGCCTATCTGATTAATAATAAGCAGTTTTTTTGTAGTAAGTTGTAGCTTGGTAAGTAGTTGTGTAATATAAGCTACAGAAAGTCCGTTAAAGTGGTATAACTTGTTTATGTACATAAATGCAATATATTGTGCTGTTACTAGTGGTATAGTGCGGGTAAGTAATAGCAACATTTTGAAAAATGAAATGGAAGAGGGAAAAAATATAATTAATTGATGTAATAACAATATCATGTGTTGTGGGGAGTTCTGACAACTTTTGGCCCGGGTGCCACTGCACCTACTGTACCATTCAAGTCATGACCCTATTGCCTTTAACGTAACCGCACCTGTGACTGCCTGTTTAGTAGTAAAATATTGCAATATTTGGTGCTTACAGGGGTTCCTAGAGCTTTGGGCCCCGGTGTGACTGCACCTGCTGCACCATTGAAATCAGGACCCTAGTGCCTGCAAGGTAACTACACTTGTGACTCCTTATTTAGTGATTAAATATAGCAATATTTGATGTTTAGAGGAGTTCTGACAACTTTTGGCCCCGGTGCCACTGCACCAGCAGCACCATTGAAATTATGGTCCTAGTGCCTGCTAGATAACTGCACTTTTAACTGCCTGTTTAGTAGTAAAGTTTAGGAATATTCTGCGTTTAGTGGGTCCTTAGAGCTTTTGGCCCCAGTGCCACTGCACCTGCTGCACCATTCAAATCAAGCCCTTTTTAACTTCAAGATAACTGCAATTGTGTCTGCTTGTATAGTAGTAAAATATAGCAATATTAGTTGTTTTGAGGAGGTCAAGAAAATGTTTGGGCCGGTGCCGCTGCACCTGCTGCACCATTCAAATCATGACCCTGCTGTCTGCAAGGTTACTGCACATGTGACAGTCTTTTCTAGTATTAAAATTTAGCAATAATCTGGGTTTAGTGGGGTCCCTAAAGCTCTTCGCCCCAGTGCCACTGCACCTGCTGCACCATTCAAATCAAGTCCCTTTTAACTGCAATGTAACTGCAATTGTGACTGCATGTTTAGTAGTCAAATATAGCAATATTATGTGTTTAGAGGAGTTCTGACAACTTTTGGGCCCAGTGTTACTGCACCTGCTGCACCATTCAAATCAGGACCCTGTTGTCTGCAAGGTAACTGCACTTGTGGCTGCCTGTTTAGAAATAAAATATAGCAATATTAGGTGTTTAGTGGGGTGCCTGAAGCTTTTGGTCTCGGTGCAACTGTACCTGCTTCACTATTGAAATCATGACCCTAGTGATTGCTAGATCACTGCCCTTGTGACTTCCTGTTTAGTTGTAAAATATAGCAATATTAGGTGTTTAGTGGGGTGCCTGAAGCTTTTGGTCTCGGTGCAACTGTACCTGCTTCACTATTGAAATCATGACCCTAGTGATTGCTAGATCACTGCCCTTGTGACTTCCTGTTTAGTTGTAAAATATAGCAATATTAGGTGTTTAGTGGGGTGCCTGAAGCTTTTGGTCTCGGTGCAACTGTACCTGCTTCACTATTGAAATCATGACCCTAGTGATTGCTAGATCACTGCCCTTGTGACTTCCTGTTTAGTTGTAAAATATAGCAATATTAGGTGTTTAGAGTAGTTCTGATTCCAATAATGACTGTAAGAAAGTAGGGAGGCGCGTGGCTAGCCAGCTAAGATGGTGGACGAACTCTAGAGAGGCTCCGCATCTCAGCCCTACTATCCTCCCAAACGAATTAGCCTGGGGCGCCATCCACTCGCTTAACAGACCCCTACACACGCCAAATAGCAGTAGGCTCCTCTTTGGTCGACTATTGGTGGAAAAATGGCGAGTCGCTGACTGCGAACCAGCAGGCACCTGGACCCGCATGGAGAGTCGGCCGCAGCTCCACTGAAGGCTGTATGAAACAAATACTCTGCTGATTGGATAAGGAGCCTCTCAGGTAACAATCTGCAACTCCCACAACGTGGAAGTCAAGACTGCGGGTACTGGTGCAGACACTGGTAACGAGGCGCCTACAACACGGCGGAAATGGAGATCTGGGAGTGAGGGTCTGAATCGTGGGGCTGTTGCAGGGATTCTGCACAAACACAGAACTATGTGCAGGAAATGGGACCTTGGTGTATAGGGGCTGAGTCTTCCTACCACCTTAGTACCCACGAACCCAGGACCAACTAGCTATAGTGTCACACTTGCTCTCCTACTCACTCACAGAGAAGCAAATGATTAGACACCCCAGAACACAACACTCCCAGATCTCTCAGGAATCACAGTAACAAGACACACCCTTTCACTCACTCTCTTGTATTTGTCCACAATAACATCTGATGGAGACACGAAACAGTTTAAAATAATTATTTTAACTAACGTGTCCTAACATACAGTATACGTGCCACAACAAGCAGAAAAATGCATAGTACAAATATGGTCAGCATAGCAGTCAGTCCATAAATCATGAAGGGAGAAGTCATCATAGAAAGACAATAGAGAAAGGACTATAATGCCTAACCTCCCTCCCCTTGCTAAGAAGAAGTATTATTATATAATAGAAGATCTCTGGGCTTTGTCAGCAGACCCCATACCTTAGCCTATAGATGGTAGAACTACATCATAGGTGCTCTTCTCCCTGGAAAGGTCCCTCTCCAAGTGTGTCTCACCTATTCGTGCACCCCACTAAAAACCCAAGTACGCTGCCAAACAAAGCTGCATCTGTATGTTTTGTCTAAGGGCTAAGGACTGGCCAGAACAAAATAACAAGGGGCATTGTTGTTCGACCTTGCACATAATGTTCAGTCAAAATCCCAGGAACATGCAGAGAGTGAACACAGCGATGTGTTCCCATGTGAAAGCAATCTTTGAAATTATTGCAAAAAATAAAGACGTGTAGTAACGGGTGCAAAGCAGCAGGCAAGCTGCAACGTGCTCATGCTAAGTTAGTGAAAAACTACAATGTTGATTCCTGCTGCCGGTGACATGCCTATGGGGATCGGCCCATGAGCCGGGGTCTGAATGAGGGGTGCCCGGACCCGAGCCGTGGAGAGTGACGCCCTGTGGAGAGATCTGCATGGCGGATGTTGACGCTGTGGCAGGCCAGAGCTGGAGGACACATCAGAGAAGTCGAGCTGCACTCCGTGAGCCCGTGGAGCCTGCACCACGACCAGAACCCACCGAGCGGTCCAGGAGAGGTGAGGGGGGGGGGAGTGAGTCTAGCTGGGGCTCGGGGTCTTATCGGGCCCAGGCCCGAAGCGTTAAGCCCCGCGCTGGTGACTCCTGAAGGGACAACGGCGTCGCTCAAGCACTGTGGGAGGCCTGTGTGAACTTGCTACCCCTTCTCAACGCTGCAAAGGGCACGGAACCACTTCGAGGTGCCCTATAGCTGTGCGGCAGTCTCAGCCCCATAACTCGAAAGGGGCTGACTGTGGAAGGGGCTGCCAGGGGTATTCACCCCCCCTCCCCTCCCATGACAATGCAGTGACACCTGATAGTCCATGCACTGGAAAGGGCTCTAGATTAAGGTAGGCCTGCCCCGGGGGCCTCACACCATCGACAGGCTCCGAGTCCACATAGTCGCGCAGTGACAGATGCGCAGACTCCAGCAGGCACGGTGAATTGATACCGCACTCGTTGCTGCCATGATCAATAAGCAGGCGGATGGGCGGCGAATCCTAGCAGAGGTCCGGGGGCCTTATTGGGCCTAGGCCTAACACCTCCCTGGCGCATACACGAAACGATCAGAGGACTGATATCGCTCCGCAGATTGTCATAGCACGCAATTCATAGCTGAGGACGGAATCACCACTGTCTCACAGATCCCTCCCATCAATTCTGGCTAAAGTGAAGAAGTAAACAGACAATCTGAAGTCCCGGCTGGGTTTGAACATCTTCTCGTCTAAGTAGACCCTGGCCTCTCGTCACCCAAAGAGCCGCTGACTACGGGGAGCACGCAGCAACCCCCCTCCCTCCTTGCAATCAGATAAGTAAGCAAATGCAGTGATGTCCAGCAGCGCTCAAGTTCATATAGACTTTGACAACATATACTATCTCTCCCCTGAGGCTCCCTAGCGATGGGCCGGCAGCGCACTGGGATGGGGCCTGCGCCTGCACAATCTGCCTCTAATGTCAAGCAATCTGAGCAAGTCCAAGGGACGTTAGATGCAGCAACAGCCCTCACATTAGAGTCTAAGCTAGACTCCGGCCTACAGGCGGTAGAGAAACTGGGAACATCCTTAGCGCAGACGCACGCATCTCTTGAAGGGCGAATAGATAAAATCACATCAGACTTCACTCTTACATGCTGACCATCTGAAGTTAGCTGACAAGGTACGTGATGTGGAACTTGATATAATGGCGATCCGTCCTCCCACCAAAGATGCAACAACAGCCATACAGGACCTGACAACTCGAATGCAGGCACTAGACCGCAATGTAGAGGATGCAAAAGGATGCTCGCGCTGTAACTACGTCAGTGTAGTAGGACTGCCAGAAGGCGCGGAAGGAACTGATGCGGTGGCATATACCAAAAAATGACTGAGGTCTCTGCTACCATCCGGAACTCTCTCTCCTTTCTTCGCAGTCGAGAGGGCTCATCGGGTGCCCTCCCTCTTTCGCCTCCTCAACTTTAAAGATCACGATGCTGTGTTACGTGAAGTTTGCAAACTGGAGGAGGAGAAGGTTGACAATGCCACAGTACTCTTCTTCCCAGACTACGCCCTGGGAGTGCAGAGACAAAGGGGATCCTTCTTGGCAGTGAAGAGACAGTTGCAAGAATTGGGCATCTGATACTCCCTTCTCTTCCCGGCTCGCCTCTGGGTAGTCTCAGACAGCAACACTCACATCTTCAACATAACAGAGGAGACCTGTACTTGGTTGTAGTCTACTGGATGCCGGACTTCACCAAATAGGCGAGAAGAGCATATGCAATCCGGTACTGATAATCGTAGGGACTGCAGAGGGAAGTGTAAGCGCAGCAGATAGCCACCTCAGCAGTTATGAGCTGTCCCCAACCTGGAACAGGTTCTAGAGGAGAGGCAGGAAACCCTGCAAACAGCTGTAACAATGCGTGATCAAGGTAGTGGACAAGAACCGGACACCTCATCCGAACAATCCTACAGCGAAGACAGCTCCTCTGCGATTTGGCCATCTGGGGATGTGACGCCACAAACGGCAGATGAATTAATCTAATTCATGAACAATGCTGTTGTGTATGACCAAAATGTTACAGCACACATATTTTGCAGATGCATCGCGATAAATCAGGAGGGAGGGCGCCACTAACTAGAAGCCCTGGGGAACACATAGCTAACTAATTCTACTGCTCTCTGATAGATCCAGTTGCAAGTGTAGTGGCACAGCGCGCTCACTACTGTGCTAATTCGGGGCCTTCACACACAACTTCCTTGCACCACTCAATAGAAGCCACACCCCAGAAACCCGACGTGGTTGGTCGTTAGTTGCCATTAGGCAAGTTTAGTAGTTTGGGAGGATACACGTTGTCCCTCTGTTCTTACCTGGTTCCACACCACAATGTTTTCACTTATTTTTAGATATGTTATTTCATATGGTTACACAGCATTTGGTCCAGCAGGTGCAGCCCCCACCTACTTTTTATGGACAACGCTATTGATTCGCCTCCAGCGCACAGCGCCGCTCACTCTCTGCTAAACTCCTATCTATATAACATATGTCTACCACTAACATAATTACCTGGAATGTGCGGAGAATGCATACGCCGGTGCGCGGTATGAAACCTACTCCTATCTCAAGCGCCGCGCAGCTCACATAGCATTCTTGCAAGAGACGCACCTTGCACAACCTGAAACGCACAGGCTCAAACGCAGATGGCAGGGACAGATCTTTGCCACAGGTTACTCCTCATAAACCAGTGGGGCACTTATTTGGGTGCGATCGGGGGTACCCTTTACTGTGGAGGAGATGGAAATCGAAGCATATATTGCTCGGGACCGTCTATGCTCCTAACACAGACCAAACAGCCTACTGGCACACATTATCCGGCATGCTGGCCCACTGGAGCGAGGTCCCCTGGCTGATAGGAGGGAACTTTAATGTGGTCCTTGACACGACACTAGACAAGTCCTTTCCGCCACTCCCACAAACTGCCGCCACATCTAATGCCAGAGCCCTAGGAGACTAGTTACACCATTGGCACTTAATCAACATCTGGAGGGCCATGAACCCACAGACTCAAATTTACTCCTTTTATTCCCCACCACACGGACTGCACGTCCACATCGACCCCTTTGTGGGATCGGCAGCACTGGTTTCGGGCTGCCAGAAAATAGATTATCTAGGGTGGACGCACTCAGATCATAATCCTCATCTTCTCCAAATGAGGTGGGGAGGAACTGGACAGGTGAAGCACTTATGGCGCCTCTAGCTGGCGGTACTCGAGGACCCGCCCTTCCGAGCATCGTTAGGTACCACTATTAGCAACTTCTGTGAAACAAATGAAGGTTTGGTCGCCGATAAAAGAGTGGAATAGGAGGCACTTAAAATTGTTGTGAGGGGACAATGTCTGGTGTTGGGGTGGGGCATCGACGGCAACTAGACTGAGAAGTTACACGCCTCAAAAACTCACTCCCTAATCTGGAGTCTAACACACTGCTTAACCCGGACAGAGAGCGTAAATTAGACGAAGTAAGGCGTGAGCATGAGGAAGTACTGAAATGGCCGCAGTGCCTGAACTGCGCTGCACATTTCGCTCGCACTAATCAGACAGGAGCAAACACGACGACCAATCCTTTTGCTGAGCTCGCTGTCGGGGTGCCTACTGACCACCCAGCAGGAAATACACCAAGAATGTCAAAAACATTACACAGCCCTATATGAAACTGTCATCAACACGGATTCGGAGGTGATAGCGGCCTTTCTTTACCTTCTCTCCTTGCCAACAGTGATGACGTCACAGCGAGCTGAACTGGAGGAGCCGATTACGCTCCTTGAGGTTCAAGTAGCCATAAGAGCGCTGGCAACGGGCAAGGCGCCTGGGCCGGATGGATTGCCAGCTGAATATTACAAGGCGTACGAGTCAGTATTGGCCCCAAAATTACTGGCACTATATGAAAGTTCACTTGAGGCATCCATCCTCCCAGAAACGCTATGCGAGTCTTTGCTTGCATCATTGCCCAAGCCAGATAGGAATACCGAGCTTCTGGGTTCCTACCGCCCGCTAGTGCTCTTAAACACCAACTACAAAATCCTGGCCAAAATACTAGCAGAGCGATTAGCTCCCCTAGTACCTTGTTTAGTGCATGCTGATCAAAATGGCTTCATACCAGCTCATAGTACATCCCTAAATTTACGCTGCTTCTTCTGTGTAGCTAAGTATTCTGTAGAACGCTGGCCACACTCCGGTTGCTTGGTGTTAGACATGGAGAAACTGCACCCCGGTGGTTGTTCTAGTGGGGTGATGGCGCTCTAAGGCAGTACGCAAATATTATAGGGCGAACTTAGGCGTAAGTACGGTGCAAAAGGGTAGGGAGAACCACCCCTCTCCCTAGATTGTGGTAAACCACAGTAGACAAAGAACTCCAAGGTCCTCTTCACACGCTAGTGGTACATAGAATTAAGTTAGTACAGTAATGAGTGTAGGAAAGAAAGAAACACTGTTCATCCACTGCTCTGTGTGGTTCCAGGATTTATTGTCCTTGTTGTGCGTTCCTTGGTACAGAGTCTTAGCCTAGCCAACACGTGTTTCGTCGCTACCATGAAGTACACAGCGACTTCTTCAGGGCTAAATTCCTATGATTACGGTCCTTATTGTCGGTTGTACTTCCGTCCCGAAGGTAAATAGTAGTAGATGGTCTCAAGGGTAACAGAGACCAGAATTCCATTTAATTAAAGTTTCCTCATGAAGCAGATTCTATATTCTTTATTCAGAATATGCAGCTACTAATTATTGTGAGACCCTATTCGTAGGGTTATGGCTGTCAGCCAGCTTTGATTGTGTTGCCGCTGGTCACCCGATCCAGTGAAGCAGCTGGTGAAGCCTCCAGTCTTTGATTAGTTTGACTGGGATCCTGCTAATCAGAACCCCAATCACTGTGCTTTCTCCTTAAACTGACCATGGTAAGTACTTCTGTACATCCACAATTGGCTATTGGTGTACCCTTGTAAGTCCCTAGTATATGGTACTAAAGTACCCAGCGCACAGGTACACCAGGGGTCTTCCGTGGGTTGCAGCATGTATTGCGTCACCCATGGGAGTCCACTTAAACTGTGACTACAGGCCTGATTTTGCAGCCTGTGTGAGTTGGTGCTTGCACCTATCACAACAGATATGTTTCCTTATATCTGGGGTCACTATACTTAAAACCTATCGCAGGCTCTTCAGTCCTGAGGGCAGGGTGCTTGGTTATAAGTGTGAGAGTGCCCCTGCATGAGCAGGGCACCCCTACAAACCCCGGATTCGATTCTCCAGGCTTTTGATACATATAGTGGACATCAGTCATTACGAGATGTCAAACGATAAAGTGGCTGCACCAAACCTGGTCATGTTTGGTATCAAACATGTTGGAATCATACTCCAACACAAATTCCAGTATTGAAAGTATGATCCCATGTACTAGGGGGCTCCCTTGGGGTACCCCCCTGCACTCCCAGTAACAGCCTTTTAGGGTCTGACAGCAAGCTAGTGCTGCTGCAGACCACAGAAACGATTCTGCTCTCCTGCTGCTGAGCCAAGCTCGAGCAGGGGAAGGTAAAACAATAGGTTTCTTGTCACAGGGAGGTATGACCACCTCCCAGACAGGACTTAGTGTATTGGGGTGGGGTGGGGGCATTTGCCAGCTCCACCAGACTGCTTTGAAGGGCACATTTGGTGCCATCCTTGCATACTCCAATTTGAACCAGTTCAGGGGAGCCCTAGGCTCCCACTCTGGCGAAAAACTGGACAAAGGACATGGGAGTGTCCTCCCCTCTGTCCATCCCCTCCTCTGGGAGGGACCCTTGACTTGTTCCAACCCTTCCCTTAGGGTACTTAAGGACTTACCTGAAGGTGGCTCCTCAGATTCGTCGTGGGACAAGACTCAAGACTAAAACCACGTCACTCTTTGACCATCTGGACACTTGGACTTCGCTGGACTTCGCCTGGAACCGAGACTGCATCAAGGAAGACTCCTGCTGCTCCTGGTCTCACTGTTCTACACGTCTTCTTCGTTGTCTGTATCTGTGCTTCTTCCAGGATCTTCAACAGACTTGTGAGTATCATGGGCACCCGAAGTAATCGCCCTTGGAGTAAAGGAGTCACTCCCCTGCAATGAAGCTGACTGGTCTGCTGCTTCTGACGTCCCACGGACTTCGAAAGGCTCAGCAACACAGGTGGTGGTTCTGCAACTCCCTCGAGGCCTGACCTGTCCTCACTGCAATTTTGAGGCCAGTATCCCTCCTTGGAGCCGCTGGGACCAAACCCCTGTGCACCACGTGGACTTGCCATTGCCAAGCCTTGTTGACTCTGCACTCCAGAGATCTTCAGACTACAAGAACCTCCAGCATCTCTTCCTGCCAAGTACAGCATCCTCACTGCATCCTGTGCACCGTGGGCCTTCCTTCTTGGTGAGCTGCTCGAGGTCCTCTAGCGGCTCCCCTGCCTTCGGCCTGTGGGTCCTCTTGAGGGTCTTCTTCTGCTTCAGTGAGCTCCCCTGTTTGCGCAGGGCCTGCTCGGACTCTCCTGCTTGTGGCAAATCCCTTGGACCTTGCTGGTCCAAACGTTGCTCCTTCGTTCGCCACGCCAGTTGCAGCAGCCAAAGCTTGTTGGTGCTCCCGCAGGACACCGACCCCCTGGTTCTTGACTTCCGACGTGGGACAGCTCGTGCACAGCTCCTGGTCTTCCTCAGTGACACATGATCCTCACAGCTGCAGTGACAAGGTCACTGTCAACACTTCTGAACCATCCGACATCGGTGGGCATTGCTCTTCCGTGCCTCCTGGTCACCTCCGCGTGGCATAGACTCTGTCCCTTCTGCTTACAGGTTCTTCACTTCAAGAATCCACCCTTTGATTCCACCGGACTCTTTCACAGTCTTCTCCACCAGCATCTTCTTTGAATTCCTCCATTGTGGTCTACGGTGGTTTCCGACATCACTTCGCACCTATGCATCCGACTTCCCTGGTGTAGGTATCCTGGTTCCTGAGGTATCCACGGGTGGGGTGACTCTCCAACCTTCTGTCTTCCATGGGGTTTCTTCAGGGTCCACTTGGAAGGGTCCTCCTTCTTAGAAACTGCAACCGCAACTTCCCCGTTGAGTTCTATTGGGCACGCAGCTGTGTTTCCACTCTGCACACAGCGTCCGTGGGGTTACCTTGGGTGGTTCCTTTTGTCCCTAGCTCCTCTGAGTCTCCTGGTCCATGTCCCAACTTTGGTCGCAGTTTGCATTCCACTTTCTTAATATATGGTTTGGTCTCCCCCTAGAGACCACTGTATTTTGTGCTTACTTGCCTGTTACAATTAAAGTATTCTTGTGTATTTGTGTTTATATCTCCGGGTAGGAGACATACCAATGTGGTAGTGAGTGTTGTGTAATAAATAGAACTATTTTTATATAGACACTGTGTGGTTCTTTTTCATTTAACCTACTCTACATTATTAGACCTGGTAAAACAAGCTGCTTAACACTCCCTCAAGATAAGCCTTAAGGCTGCTCTCCACAGCTACCACCTTGAGAGCTTTCTATGGTTATCACAGACCACTTAAACCACCATAAGGTTTGCCTGTATTAGTGCAAGGTGCATCACTTAAATAAATGTGCACCTTATCTTAAGCCAGCCTCCTACAATGACCCTATTGCCTGCAAGATAACTGCACCTGTGACTGCCTGTTTAGTAGTAAAATATAGCAATATTTGGTGTTCAGTGGAGCTATGACAACTTTTGGCCCTGGTGCCCCTGCACCTCTGCACCATTTAAATCAAGTCCCTTTCAACTGCAAGGTAACTGCAATTGTGATTGCCTAAATAGTAGTAAAATATAGCAATATTAGGTGTTTAGAGGAGTTCTGACAACTTTCAGGCCCTGTGCCACTGCACCTGCTGCATCATTCAAATCACGACCCTGTTATCTGCAAGGTAACTGCACTTGTAACTGCCTGTTTATTTGTAAAATATAGCATTTTTAGGTGTTTAGTGGGGTGCCTAGAGCTTTTGGTCCTGGTGTCCCTGCACCTTCTGCACCATTGAAATCATGACCCTGTTGTCTGCAAGGTAACTACACTTGTGACTGCCTGTTTAGTTTTCAATTTTAGTAATATTCTGGGTTTAGTGGGGTCCCTAGAACTTTTGGCCCCGATGCTACTGCACCTGCTACACCATTCAAATAAAGTCCCTTATAACTGCAAGGTAACTGCAATTGTGACTGCCTGTTTAGTAGTCAAATATAGCAATATTATGTGTTTAGAGGAGTTCTGACAACTTTTGGGCCCGGTGCTACTGCACCTGCTGCACCATTCAAATCATGACCCTGTTGTCTGCAAGGTAACTGCACTTGTGGCTGCCTGTTTAGTAGTAAAATATAGCATAGCTCTTGTATATTAACTTTATTTTTTAACGCACAATGTTTATTACAACATTTAGAATTTGATCATAATGACCAAATAGATTAAGTATAAAAAAATCAATCCAATAATGCCTACAAAGTGGAAAGAAAGGCACTGATGCATGAATAGGAATTGCCACAAACGTTCTAAGACTAAAGCATGTGCTTTACACAACAAAGTAACAAAAGCAAGCATTCCAGCATACTGTTGGCACGTACACAGTGTTAGCAGCTTTAGTAGAAGTATCGTAAACGCGTGCAGCCAAGGGAAGTTAACCAGGGCCGGACTGGGATCCGAAACCAGCCCTGGCACACTGCTCGGCCGGCCCCCCTAGGGGAGAGGAGGGGGTGCGGTCGAGCTGTTTGCAGGGCCGGTTTCAGCCGATTTTGTTACAGGGGGCCAATATTGCCGGCCCCCGGTAAAAAAACGGCCCCCCAGGGGCCTAAAACCGGCCCCCAACCTGGCAGCCCACCGGTGAAATGCCCGGTGCCCGCTACGGCCAGTCCGGCCCTGAAGTTAACAAAAGAGAATGAACACAGTAATTCGGCAATGGGAACTGATGAGCCCCCTTTTAAGATATATTAATATCAAATAAAAGAGATTTCACAAGCACAGCACAAGTGCTGTGCAGGCGAAACTTAACTAGTTAAACTAAATTAATGAACAGCATTATGTCCCCTCAGGCTCCTTTTCTACAATACACAATTTTGTTCACGCTCCCAACTGCTCCCATTTTATTCTTCAGCCAACCCTGCCACAGCCCCGCCCTTCCCCTTCAGTCACGGCGCATCACCATGACGCAGCACCTCTAGATGGGAGGGGAGCGTGGCAGGCGTGGCCCTGAGAGCTTCCTGGTATGCCTGACTGTCATGCATTGCGTGCACAAGCCGAGCCCTGAAAATGTTTGCTATGTATATCATACAACAAACCATGCAAAATATAATAAAGTCTCTTCAAAGTTCAAAAAAGTTTATTTTTTAACTTGTGGAATCTTTGACATTAGTATGACACATTAGAGCACTGCACTGAGAAGTTCCTATTGAAAATGATAGTTTTAAACATGAACCATTAGTAAACTAAGATGCAAGACAGTTGACATGTAAACTCTGTATGTTGCCCATAATATTACAGAGCAACATTAAAGTCTAATAAATCAAACACAATACGTTTTTGTACAACTGGTATTCAGAACTCTCGTATTTGAAAGTGCTTTCATGGGCAATAATGAAGAAAAGGGAGTTTTGGTGAAATAAAATATTTGCATAAGTTCATACAATTTAAGTAGGGAAGATACCATTTATACAGGTTTTTTGTTTCACTTTGTACAAATCAGCCACTACATGGGTCTCTTTTGGTCTTTCCTTTTTATGTTAAGGCCTTTTTTTAACCTCTTTGTGCATTTTCAGCCTTTTTTATGTAGCGCAAACTTGAGCTGAAGGTAATGAAGTGCTTTACATGAGCACCAGTTACACCACATAAGGTCACGTTCATTTTTTTATAGGTAGGGGGAAATTAAATGAGTTGCCCAAAATCACAGGATTTTGAGCCAACACTGAATCTCGAACCTTGTTCCCCAGTTTCAGAGTCAGCAGCTCTGGCTGTAACGCCACATCCTGGGAAGAAGGAGGGTGGCAGGCAGAGGCCACGTGAAAGCTCGGCTCCTGGGGTCCAATAGGACTTCCAGCTGAGCCAGTAAGGCTTCAGGCTCAAGTTTTCAGTGGCTCGCCCACCTCTACTGAGGTCTGGCAGTCTCCCATTCAAAGTGCTGGTACTCTCTTTCAAACTAGAGAAGTGCAGGTACTTGGTACCGGCCCATTTAAAGCAGCGCTCAGTCTCACAATCTCCCGCAAGTATTTTCTCCTTTCAGCAGCACAGATGCAATCTGTACTCCAGGGCTTTAAGTGGGGTGGGTCGCTCCGGGTCTCAGACCCGTTAGTAATCAAAAATCAATTTTAAATGGGTCCCCAATGGGCCCTTTAATCCTGTCCTTAACTTTACTCTCAAGTAACACTGATCCATTTTTGAACAATTAATGTAAATTTTTTTTTTTTTTTTTTAAAGTAAAAGGTATCCAGTGTGTCAGTGAAATAGTTTCTGTTTATATTTGACAATTTTACTTACTCTTACACGAAAATACTGATCGGGGGCCACTCTATAGAGAACACAAAAATGTAGTTAGCATGTTTAAGCCCTGCCTTTAATTATATAGGCCACGCCCCTTTTAGAGACACCCCCCCCTATTTTTGCATCCCACTTTAGCGCGGCTGTTTTCTTATAAGTGCAACGAGGTGATTTTTCCCACATGCACCTTTACTGTCCCGACTGCTTTGCCTACATTTATGTGCACTCTGAAGCATAACTGCCTGTCATTCTCTGAATTCGAGCCCTCCCCGTATTCATAGCCTCAGATTTTTCGCCAAAGTATTCAACCTTACAATAGCAAGTAATCGGGTGCCACCACCATGGCGCTCAGCTGTTCTCATGCCCATATTTAAGAAAGCTGATCGTGGTAATCCCTCCGACTACCGCCCAATCTCTCTTTTTGACGGGGCAGGGCACATTCTCGGTGAGGTCCTTTTAAATAGATTGCAAGCCTGGACAGACAGTCGGTATATACTAACAGAGGCCCAGGAGGGTTTAGAGCGCGGGTTGGGACTATCAACCAGGCACTAGGCCTGTATATGATCTCGTATAAATAGACAATCAAAAGGAAATCTCCATTATGTCTAAACTTCATCGACCTTAAGGCAGCCTTTTTGTGGATCGAGAGAAACTTTGAAGATCTTTAATAGAGGTAGGGGCTGACACTACATTAATACCTGCAGTAGTGGCACTCCACAAGGATAGCACAGCTAGGATTAGGTATGGGCCGGTGGGAGAGTGCACTGAAACCTTCTCCGTAGAAAAGGGAGTCCGCCAGGGCTGCGTATCGGCCCCTTTGCTCTTTAGTCTATAAATGATGTCGCTGAATATCTGCTTAAAGACTACATTGATGCTCCCATTATAGCAGGGAAAAAGATGCCGAATACTGCTGTTAGCGGACCACGCAGTCTTATTGGGGCAGACTGAAAATGCAATCCATAGTCTACTACTGAGGTTTGTAGACTACTGCAAAAAGAAGTCTTTGACTATTAACTGCAGCGAGACAAAGAGCCTGGTGCGGAGAGCATCCCCCAGTCTTAAACGGAAGATGATGATACATGGAGAGCCGATAGAGTCTGCTAAGCACTTCGATTACCTGGGGTACGGTTTCCTGAGGATCTGAAGTGGAACTGTCACATACGCAAGGCAACTACAATTCTAAGTCAGACCTCTGGGGTAGTTTTAAAATGTAGGTATAAGGCAGGTGCCAAAAGTATCAGTTTTGCAAATTTATAGACAGAAGGCGGGAGCAACAGCACTTTACGGGCCGAGCTGCGGAGGTAAGGGAACTTAAACACACTACAAGTGTCTGAGAATCATTTTCTCAGATCCTTGCTGTGACTGGGCCCTGGCACCCCCCTGTTGGCACTTTACACGGAGCTGAGACACACTCCAAGAGCAGAAATAGCAGCTCTAAAACCAGCACTTTTCTGGATTAGAGTCATTCTGAACCCTAAAGCGGCGGTCTACGCAAAATCTTAGTAAGATACAAGTCCCGCTGGCGTCCACTTGGCTGTCCCACGTAAAAAGCATATTAGTGGAACTGCAGCTGGGGTCACATAGGTCCGACCCGAGAATCACAACTCGGGATATGGTGGCAATCATCAAGGAGCGCTCTCGAGCCTAGACAGGAGAGGAAACTTTCCCTGATTAGACCTGGGAGTCTACTGGGGCACTATCTTAGTAACAATTGTGGCCCCGCCGACATGTTATATATGGATTCGATTTACCCTGAACAAAAACGCACACTTATATTGAATTTAGGTTGGGTACATTGTCGACAAGATAATATCTAGTTAAGTGCTCAAGACTTCCCACAAGGGAAGAAAATTATAACTGCAGTTTATTTGGGGGGGTGGATCTATTGCACTTTTGCTGTTTTGCACTAAATATGTCTTAGCACGTAAAAGGTGGCTTGAGCCTCTTTTTAGAAATGATGAGATTAATTCTGTTGGAGCAGTTTTACCATTTTGTTCAGAACAGATGATGATGTATTTATAATTCAGTCGCCGCACATTTATGGGCAGTTTGGCCATGTATGAGGAGCCTGGTAACTCCCAATAAATCTGACTAAGCCCAGTTAGGAATGTATACAATGATGGATACCATGGCGCTTAATCTCCTTTGATAAAAGTTGTACATTGGTACCCGGGGAGGATCCTGATTTGTAGCTGCGGTACTTATGGATCCTACTGCTCGTATCCTGTAATCCAATGATTGGTAGGTGACTTGATAGGGTCTTTACGTCACCTCATGTATGCCTATATGCTATCGCTAAGCAGAAGGATGATGTGGATATCATGGTGCCTATGCTCTTCGTTCCCATATTTTACAGTACACGCATTCGCACTTTAGGGGGACTTTAAATTGTAGCTGTGGGTCTTACGGGCACCCGCTTCTATCACTTGTTATTGTTTCTGTAGACTGATATGACTAATAAGTGACTGACATATGTGATTTTATGTATTTATTGATTTATGATTATACATTGTTTTTATTATTGTAATGCAGAATGCCAACACAGTAACCAATAAATTCAGTAATAACGAATTAGAGCCCTTTTACTTTGGAAACCTTGACAAATTTACTCTTACCATTTCTAACACGGCCCCGGAGTACCATAGCGATTCATACCCAATTGATTAGCACAAGGATTTTTTTCGCCTGAACAGCTACTATGTTTACACCAGACCAGTCTCCTCCTCCAATCAAGATTCGGGTGAGACGGCGCACCCCAGAAACCACTCTTCACAAACATGTGTACGAAAAAAGGCAGCTTTTAGGAGACCGGTGCACAATCATATTGCCGCTTGAAAACCCTTGGTTCCTTTCCATGCAGACTAACATTAAGCCTCTCAATACACAGTTAACCTGCCCATGTTACCTTCTCCCCCAACGCTAACCACCTACCCTTCAAAGCAACCAATGACAAATGCATCTCCTTCCGCTCATACCCTAGATAACTCAACTAATTAACTCAACTTGTTAACACACCAAGGCCTTCTGTTTCTTGACCAATGAATTCTGAATTCTCCCAACCTGAGCTGGTCCACCAGATTAACAACATATCCAAGCTACATGAAGTCCTAAAACAGACTGTAAAGCTGACACACCTTGCACCTGCTCATCAGCAACAACTCTTCACTTTGTCCATACAAACCCCTTGCAGCGCCCGTGCCATCAACAACTGATACCTGCCTCCCACAGATCAACCAAAATGCCTCCCTTAAGCCCTTCTACAGTGGAAGGAGGATGTGGATTGAAAAGCCGCTTCTACTGTTCCTGGATGGCTGACCTGCTGCATTTACCCAAAGAAGATCCCATACATCCTAACCTCCACCCATCAACCCCTCTAACCCCACAATGTTATGTTATTTGCATTTATAACGCGCACGGCTACTCAAGAGTGTCCCAGCGCGATACCTTAAATGAGCGCTGAGGGTCAATGGAGAAATTGCACAAAAAGCAGAGTTTTCAGCCGTTTCCTGAAAAGCTTTGGATCCTGGACGCTTCGAAGGTCTAGGGGAAGTGAGTTCCAGGCCACCGCTGCCTTGTAGGCCAGGGAGCTACCACCCATTCTCATAAGGCGGAAGCGAGGAATAACTGCCAGGAGCTGTGCCGCAGAGCGCATTTGTCTCAAGGGCACATAGAACTTGAACCTTTTCCTAAGATATGCCGGGCCAGATTGGTACAGAGCTGCATGCGCCAGTGTAAGGGCTTTGAACTTAACCCTTTCTGCCACAGGAAGCCAGTGAAGATCGTGCAGATGTTGCTTTATGCTAGATCTTCCTGGAATGTTAAGTAAAGACCTTGCCGCTGTGTTCTGTACTACCTGCAGTTTCCTCAGCTGGTACCCAGGTAGGCCAATGTACAGAGCATTCGCGTAATCAATACGCGAAAGGATCAGGCGCGGGTAACCATTTCTTTGGCGGCCCTAGGCAGGAGAGGGAGAAATTTCCTAAGTGACCTTAGGGTGCCGAAGCATTGCCCCGCTAGCTTCTTGATCTGAGTCGTGAACCGGAGATCTTCATTGAACCAGATCCCTAGATTTTTAACAGGCTGACCTTCGGAATTGGGTAGTGGATATTCAGCCGGCCAGAGTAATTCCTTAAACTGCGAGGGAAAAGTCCCATACAAGAGGATTTCTGACTTGTCCTCATTGCACTTGAGCTGTGCAGAAAGGAGCCATTGAAAAACAGCCGTAAGACAGGCTCTAGCTCCAGCAGGGGATGACTCATTTTTACTCCATGTAAAGAGGAGCTGGGTATCATCAGCATATGCGATGATCTTAGCGCCCAGCTCCTCCGCCAAATAAATCAGCGGGGTGACATATATATTAAAGAGGAGGGGACTCAAGGTAGAACCCTGCGTCACTCCAGTGGTAACAATTTGTGGAGCAGAAGAGGACGGGGGCAGCCAAACCTGCTGCGATCGGTCTTCCAGAAATGATTTAAGCCAGTTCCAGGCAAATCCAGTGATACCAATATCTGAGAGACGGGCCAATAGCAAGGAGTGAGGTACGGTGTCAAAGGCCGCAGAGAGGTCTAATAAAATCAGAGCCGCTCTGCCACCAGCGTCCAAACACTCTCTAATTGCTTCAGAGATTTCAACAAGGGCCGTCTCTGTACTATAATTGGCTCTGAACCCCGATTGAGCTGGATGGAGCAAGCCAAAACCTTCCACAAAGTTGGTAAGCTGTTTGTTATCCGCCTTCTCACAGACTTTCGCCACGACCGGGAGAAGAGAGATAGGGCGGTAGCTAGCTGGAATCGAAGGATCCAGAGAAGGCTTTTTCAGCAGAGGCAAAAGTTTGGCCTGCTTCCAAATTAGAGGAACAGTAGCAGTATGCAAGGACATATTAATCAGAGTATTGACCTCTGGATTAACTGCCTCAGCAACTGAGGCTAACAACCTGGCCAGACCAGGATCTGACGGGGAGCCAGATTTGAGTGATTTTAGAATTATCAGGGAGTCTTGCGGGGCAATAGGTAAAAAGGCCATCAGGGAAGGTGATATGTGGGAGCTCGATGTAGGAACTGTAAGGGCAGAATTCCCTTCTAGAGCGGTGGTGCTAATCCTAAAATTCGCATTTGTGAATTATCAACTCTTTTCCTTACCGTCTTTGCTCAGCCTGCATCACCTATTGTTTTACAAAATAGTGACCGCAAAGCCATGCTGCCACATGGGCCTGGAACACAACCTGCTAAACAACCAGTAACAACAGCAGTTAAAATTACGAATTCACAACAATAGTTCTTCTGGGTGCACATACGTTTTAAAATAACCCAATTTCCCCCTTCCCAATCTCCTGGTCTCCTCTTCTGAGCACCCTCGTGCTTCTGCATAAGTGGCCATTGCAATCCGAAAAGAATGTGTCCCAAACTCCTGAGTCAGCAGATTTAATTATCTCTACACTTTCTGTAGCACCCTAAGAACTTGAATGCTAGTAAGATTAGAGCTATCCTCCAGTCTAAAAACAAATTCTCCCCATGCTAACCCACAGCGTCCCACCGGTATATTGGGAAAACTTCCTGCTATTTCCTCAACAGTACCAATTTACTTCTCCCTTTCTGATACGTTTTTGACTTTCTCATTCAAACTTACACTCACTGCCTCTTTGGTACTACCTCAACCTCCCTTATCTAATACCAAAAATTCAGGCATCCTGTAGGTCCCAAAAAACAAACCACTCCATTGCCTTCGATAATACTATCTCCTTACCTGCCTTTATTCTGTTTTTCCTTTGCCTTTTTTTGCCGCCCTCGCTCCTGCTGCTGCGAACACCCACGCCCACCTCCAATGACCCTTCCCGCTCCCATGTTTCCCGCCTCCCAGCTGTCCACCCCCGCAGTACTACCTAATGGTGGCCATTGCGGGGGTGCGCTGAAGATGCACCAAAGGCAAGCCTGTCTGTGCCTGGACCGCACCTAGTGTCACGGACCCTGGTTCTCAGACCCCCCCACCAATACGACGCAAGCCCCCTGCTCGCCCTCAACACAGGACGCCACACCAACTGCCACCTCGCACCTCCGTAGGACACCCAAGGACCATTCTCATGCCGGAACTGCAGCCTCACCTTCACACATGCCAACACGCCTGCTCCTCCTGCCGATCAGCAGACCAACAAAGCACCCAACTGGCTCATCTGGACCCTCCTCGACTCAGTCGGCCAGCCATCGCATTCCTCATGGAAACCTGGACCAACTCCAGCTCAGGCCCAGACATTGCCACCACCATTCCCTACGGCTACAAAATGACCCGCAAGACCGCGTCGACTGACCAGGAGGAGGTATCGCCATCGTCCACAAGGACTCCCTCCGCCTGACCTCCCACTCGGATGACCCAATGAATACCATGGAACATCTCCACTCCCAGGTCCAGACCAACCCCAACACCACCCTCTGCGGAACCCTCATCTACAGGACCCCTGGTCCCCGCCTGCCTTTCACGGACGCCATCGTCGACATCATTGCACCCCAGGCCCTTGCATCCACCGACTACATCCTACTCAGCGACCTCAACTTCAACCTGGACAACCCCCATGACCAGAACACTGCTTCCCTTCTGGAGAACTTCACCAACATCGGACTGAAGCAGCTAGTGACCACAATAACCCGGACAGCAGGGCACACGCTCGCCCCAGTCTTATCCACCAGCAGGAACATCACCCACAACCACACCACTGAACTCCTCTGGACCAACCCACACTGCGTGCACTTCCCCTTCAACTCTCCAACCGTATACCAACGCACCCACCGCCCCCCGTCACAGCTGGAAAAAGATCATTGAGTAACATCTCCCCACCTCTCTTAGCACTACTATACCAGTGCCTACAACAGATGTCCACACCTCAGCTTGCAATGTCCACCATTGGATCACCAACTGCACCAATGCCTTGGCCCCCCTTCAAGAAGGTCCCCGGCAAACTACACACCAAGAAAGCCAGCTGGTTCACTCGCGACTTCTGCAAATCCAGGAACACCTGCAGACGACTTGAGAAGAGACAGAGGAACAACAAAACCCCGGAAACCCACACAGACTTCAAATCTGCCACCACCGCACACCACCTTCTCCTCAGAACCACAAAGACAACGGCCCTCAAAGACAGAATTCACGCCAACGCTCACAACAGTAAAAAACTCTTTGACATCGTCAAGGAGTTCGCCAGGCCCAGCAGTGAGACCTAGGATGTCCTCCCTCCCAAGAAATCTGCAACAAACTCGGCACCTACTTCCACCACAAGATCAGACTGATCTACGACAGTTTTGACGCTCAAGACCCTGCCACCGAGCCTGACACCACCACCCTCAACCACACCGCACCCGAACCTACCCTGCTCAACTGGACCCCACTCACTACAGACGACACACTCAAAACCATGAAGAGCATCCACTTCGGAGCCCCTTCGGACCCCTGCTCCCCTTCCCAGTAAAGGTCACTGAGAAGGCCATCAACGCCCAACTCTCCGAATCCATCGAAGTGAACCAATTCTGGACATCTCCCAATCCGGCTTCCGAAACAATCACAGCACCGAGACTGCACTTCTTGCCGCTACCGATGACATCCGCACTCTCCTCAACTGGGGCAAAACGGCAGCCCTGATCCTCTTCGCTGCCTTTGATACAGTCTCACACCGCACCCTAACCATGAGACTCCACGACGCCGGCATCCGCCGCAAGGCCCTGGACTGGATCCACTCCTTCCTCTCTGACCGAACTCAACGAGTCAGACTACCTCCATTCCGCTCCAAACCTACACAGATCAGCTGCGGAGTGCCCCGGGGCTCCTCCCTGAGCCCCACCCTCTTCAACGTCTATATGGCCCCCCTCGCCGCATTCGTAAGAAACCACGGACTCAACATCGTCCCCTACGCTGATGACACCCAGCTGATCCTCTCACTCACCAATGAACCCTCGACTGCCAGAATCAACTTCCACAGCGGGATGAAGGCAGTTGCCTCCTGGATGAAGGACAGCTGCCTCAAACTCAATTCAGACAAGACGGAAGTACTCCCCCTGGGACCCACCCCCTCTGCCTGAGACAACTCCTGGTGGCCTGCCGCACTGGGAACCCACTCCCACGGACCACGCATGCAACCTCTGCATCATACTGGGCTCCACGCTCACAATGAACCGCCAGATCAACGCTGTATCCTCCTCATGCTTCCACACGCTAAGCCTGCTCCAAAAGAACTTCAGATGGATCCCCACCGAAGCAAGAAAGACAGTCACCCATGCACTCATCACCAGCAGGCAAGGCTATGGCAACACACTCTATGCCGGCATCACCCAGAAACTCCTCAGGAAACTACACAACGTTCAAAACGCTGCAACAAGATTGGTCCTGAACATCCCCCGCCAAAGCCATATCACTGAACACCTTTGTGAACTTCACTGGCTCTCAGTCAACATAAGAATTACCTTCAAGCTGCGCACTCATGCCTACAAAGTCCTCCACGACGCTGGACCAGCATACCTGAACCACTGCCTCACATTCCATGTTCTCGCCAGACACCTCTGCTCCGCCCGACTAGCCCTTGCCTCTTTCCCTCGGATCCACAGGACAAGAACTGGAGGAAGATCCTTCTCCTACCTCGCCGCCAAGATGTGGAACACCCTGCCTCTCCACCTCAGGCAACCCCCAATGACCCAATTCAAGAAGGATCTCAAGACCTGGCTCTTCGACTGAACCCAGATGGATCAGCAGCCCCCCCCTTCACCCCTCCACCCAGCGCCTTGAGACCCTCATGGGTAGCTGTGCTATACAAACCCCTGATTGATTGCCTACTTCATGCAAAAGCGGCAAATCCAGTGTAACAAGGCTACCATTATGGCTCTCCTTAACCTTTGACCGGCAACATGGCCGACAGCACGGAGTACCCACTCGTTCCTGAAGCCCAACATTGATCCTGTAGAATTCTGGTCCCGAATAGATGGTGAAGCGCGTGCCGGGGTACCCTGAGGGCTGTGACGTGAGCATTCTTTCCAGTGTATCAACATTGGTGGCTGTGCGCTACTTCGGTATGGAGGCCTGGGTCGGAAATGGAGGTCCCCGCACCGGTGGAGGATGAGAATGGCCATCAAATTGGGGGGCCCCAGTGGCGTAACACTGGCCCCCGCAGCCCCTGCGGGGCGGGTGGCCTCGAGCTGCAGGGGGCCCCCTCAGCACAGTACTCAGGCCTGAGAGCTTCATATTAAATATGGATTGGGGGCCCCTTCATGTACCTTGAAGGGGGGGCCCCTCAACTTTCGTTACGCCAGTGGGGGGCCCTGTGTGCCCTCCTCCATGACAGTGCTCCTGTGCAGCATTTTCACTTTCTGGATGGTATTGGAGGTGGTAGCCTGAACTGCCTGGGTCTGGCGCCTGATAGGGTGGGGGGGTTTGCTTCCAAGGGCTCAGCTCTTCTGAGCCCCATGGCACTGGCGCGACTCTCTGCTTGGGGTCCTTGGTGTGCGCATCATTGGTGCCCACGCCCGGGGATTGGCACTCTCTGGAGAATCGTTCATAGCTGCCAAATTTTCAGCTTGCCTACATGTGACAAATTCATAATTTTCATATGCGCATGTGTGACATTTCAATAGGTAATGTGTGGCACAGAGTGAAACTTTATCCCACTGAAGAGCATTTAATGTAACCTATTTAGGAAGAATGGTCGACTTCCATTGTGTAGCTTGGACATGGTCTTCGCCATGATAAAGTCATAGAAAGAGTGCAGCCGTGTCTCCCACGCACAGTGTTACAACCACACACAATCTTACAAAATACAACTATACAGAACAAACATCCGTAAATAAAGCCTGTCCTACTGAATTTCTCAGTGGTGTTTTCTGCTGCTCCCAGCACGGAATTTCTTTTATGAAAATTACAAGATTACAATGTAAACAAAATGTAAACTGAGGGAACTAGGATTAAAGCGCTGGAGAGCGAGCCCTGGGGTCTAAAGTTGCCAGCACTCTAAAGCTATGATAAATTGCTGTTAGAAATGGGATCTCTAGTTGGCAAGGGCTTGCACCTTTGTCCAAGTAGGGACCCTTCTTCCTAGTCAGGGTAAGGGTGTTACACTCGTGAAGTAACCCCTGCTCACCCTCGTGGTAGCTTGGCACGAGCAGTCAGGCTTAATTTAGAGGCAGTGTGTAAAGCATTTGCACATAACCAACAGTAATACAGTGTAAGCACTACAAACGGACACCACACCAGTTTAGAAAAATAACCAATTTTTATATACTCAAGACAAGACCAATTACGACGGAAATCCACAATACTATACTTTAAAAATGAATGCTTGATAAGGTAATTTCTTCTTTGCAGGAATAGTTCAAAAACAACGTTCGTACGAGTCGGTAGCTCCATCCGAGCCTACCGCGATGCTGAAAACCACAGAGTCTAACAGTTCCAGCCGACCGCGTCGATACGGGCCAGCAGAGTCGTGGAACAGACTCGGTCACAGTACCTTTCTCGTTGTGGCTGGTACGGAGTGTACGAGCCGGTCGGCGTTCATCGCGGTTGCGGTGCAAGACGGAGCGATGCAAGGTGCGGTGTCCCTCGATGCGGTGCAGGCAGCGGCTCGATGAGCGTCGTGCAGACGGAGTCGGTGAGTCCAAGGCGTGCGATGCAGGGTGAGACGATGCTCGATGCGGTGCTGACAGGTTGCGATGCAGGCGACCTAGCCGGAGTGTGGGAGCTGGCGTCGGACAGCGGTGCGGAGTCGGAGCGGTGCGCCGCAGACGGGCGAGCGGTGCCCCAAATGCAATGCGGTCACGACTCTTGAGCCAGTTGCAGCGACCGCGTCGGTCGGGTCCGGCTGGTTCGGTGAAGCGATGCGAACTGCGGTGCCCACAGGTCACGGTGCAAGCAGCGGCTCGGTGTTGGCGGCGCCGGACGCCGCCCACGGTGAGACCAGGGTTGCGATGCGGCGTGGGCGATGCGGCCTGCGGTGCAAACAGGTCACCGGTCAGGGATGGATTCGGTTGCAGTTCCCTTCCTCTGTGGCAACTGAAACAGCTGCTCCAGAAGCGGTACCCAGAGGCTTGTGAAGTCTTTGTAGTCCCTGAGACTTCTTAACAGGAGGCCAGCTTGGTTCCAGGCCCTTGGAGATACTCAGCACAAGTTTGTAGAAAGTTCAGTCCAGTCATTTCACTGCCCAAGACAGAAGCAGCAACTGCAGGCCAACCCAACAAAGCAGTCACTCAGCAAAGGGGCAGTACTCCTCCTAGCAGCTCTCCAGCTCTTCGTCTTGGCAGGTTCCTTGATTCCAGCGAGATCTAAATTCATGGGGTCAGGGCCCCAATATTTATATCCCAAATTCCTTTGTTCTCTGAAGGCAGAGAAGCCTTTGCCTAGTCCAAACCAGTTCTGGAGCACTTTGTTGACAAGTCTCCGTCCCTTCTTTCAGTGAGTAGGCCAGGGACATCAGACGCACCACAGGAGGTGGAGCCAGCATTGTGGGAGGGAAGGCACTGTCCTATTCAGGGCCCAGGTGCAACCCCTCCCACCCATCTACATGTAGATCTTGCTATTCAGCCCTGTGCTGACTCACCCTGTCTCCTGGCATCCCCCAGCCCCTGTCACTCACACTCCAGACAAGGAATACACAACACTCGCAGAGGCAGGCTTGGATGGTTAGACAAGAAAATACCCACTTTCTAAAAGTGGTATTTTCAAACACAGAATGTTAAAACCAACTTCACTAAAAGATGCATTTTATCATTCTGAGTCCAGGCATACTAAACTCGAATTTCTACCATGTTCCCGGGTCAGTTAGGATTATAAGCTGTAATAATCAAAACTGCCCGTTCTGGCCTATGGGGAACAGGTAGCCTTGCAATAGTGAAAACGAACTAGGCTGTAATTCACTATCAGGACATGCCACACACACCAGGGCATGTCCTACCTTTCGCATACAACGCACCCTGACCCACAGGGGTACCTTGGGCCTACCTTAGGGTGACTAACATGTAGCAAAGGGAAGGTTTAGGGACTTGCAAGTGTGTGCACTCTGCCAAGTCGACATGGCAGCCCCAGGCTGCGCACAGGCTCTGCGAAGGCAGGCCTGAGTTACACTTTACGGGCTGTTTGCGTGGGTGGCACAATCCAGTGCTGCAGCCCACCAACAGCATTTGGTCTATAGGCCCGGGCACTCGCAGTGCACTTTACAAGGGACTGACACATAAACCAAATAGGCCAATCATGGAAACACCAATCCATAACCCATTTTATACAGGAGCACTTGCACTTTCCCACTGGACAGCAGTGAGGAAAGTGCGCAGAATCATTACACCAGCAAAAACAGAGTCAAAACCGGGAGGTCAGAAAGCAAAAAGTCAGGGGAAACACGCCAAAAGATGCCAAGTCTAACAATTGCCATGTGGTTTTTTCATACAAATCAATGATATGCCACGAATCCTGACCTCTTAAAATCTGGGGGAAGCATTTTATGTCACACATTTTTTAGGAGTTCAATTAGAAAAAAAAGTATCTCAGTAGCAAAGTGAAACCTTTTATCTTGTGAGACTAGAGCGCTTTGTGACTAGTGCCTTACAACTGAGGTTGAAAACGTTGCTGTTTTTATTGCACATTTTTATTCCGCATATTTTCATGGCAGAAAAAGTAAATACAGAAAAAAGTAAAGTCTGGGAAATCATGTCCAACTTAAACTGCTGGCTCAGGTCTCACTCCATGCTCGTGTAGCAGCTATCTGGCAGGGAATTGATCGATCACACGGTTTTTTAAGGGAGCTCAGCACGTTCCCTGTCCTGTTCCTGTTCCTCCATCATGGCACACTGTTCTACCCGGGTGGCACGGACTATGTAAACATCCAACACCGTGCCCTTTCCTCTGCTACCTGCTCGGGATGGTCATTCCTCTACAGCGCTACCTTGTCTCAGCAGGTGCAGGCAGCACAGATATAAAAAAACAACATATTTTTAAAAATCTGCGGCTTGGTCGGGCCAATTAACTGATAAAAGTGCGCACCTGAAAAATAAACAGAAGCCTTGGGTACCTGGATCAGCCTGCTTGATATTTGCATTTTTTTTTTGCCGATGCCAAGGTCACCAAATCCAAGTGGGCCCGGAAGGCCGGGCCTGATCTCACCTCACTTTTTTTTTTTTTTTTAAAGGACTTCCTTCCCACACACAACCAAATAAACCTTCAACTTCTGTTAATTGAAACGTGACTGTGACCGAAGCAACAAGTGAGTTCAGGCCCGGCTGCGTAAAATTGCTATGGCAAGCAGACCCTGCTGGCTTGTTTTGCTCATTAAATTGTAGTGCCTCGGCACCCATTGCACTACAGAGGAGGAGCTGTAATTTTGCGTGACTAATGCATTTTAGCGTGGTGATGCGGACACCTGCATTAAAAATCAGATAATCTAATCCCCGATGCGTGGTACTTGACAGGACTGATCATTACTGTTGGACAGGCTGGCCCGAACCCCAGGAGCGGATTCTGGGGATCAGGAAGTCCGGTCCCAAAAGAACTGAATTGCTGCCTGGGCTGTGCTGCGAGGTTTCGCCCCCCTCCATGTCTTCTTGGCCCTGTTGGGGGCTCCCTGCTGAGAATCACGGGGGGGCGGAGGTGGGCAGCCTGGGGTACCAGACTCTTGTGAGATTGGATCCTTCTGGTCATGGGGGCTTGTGTTGCCCTATGGGGTAATAGCCATGGACATTCAGCGGGTTGATGGATTTTGTCCCCTGCTGGACTCACCCTGGTGCTTTGTCTTTGCTGCTATGTTTTGAGACCATGTTGTGCTGCTGGGGAGACTCAGAGACTGCACTGGATCCTGAGCAAATTGCTTGCTCGGACGCATCATTGGCACAATACCAACATGGTGAGCGACAAGGCCCCATAATGAGCCAGCAAAGCAAAATGGACCAGTACACATTAGGGCAAGTGGCGAGGTGCTAGCGGGCATGCAGGCCATTCCAGGACTCACTTATGTCCCGGATGAAACCCCTGGGGCACAAATCCTGGCTGCAATCGCTGCACTCTAGAAAAAAGAAAGATGCAGTGCCAACCTTCTACAGATGGACCTC
The DNA here is from genome assembly GCA_963921515.1 of Calotriton arnoldi. Classification (NCBI taxonomy): domain Eukaryota; kingdom Metazoa; phylum Chordata; class Amphibia; order Caudata; family Salamandridae; genus Calotriton; species Calotriton arnoldi. Next base: position 178,768 of record CAWUFW010000272.1, on the reverse strand, counting down.
TGGAGGTCAGCGAAAGATCCCTACAAACAGAAAAGAGAGTGGAGGACTTAAAGGCTGAACCAAGGGACCTGAAGAACTCAGTCCAATCCCTGTATTGATTAGCTAGTCAATTGACGATAACATGGAGAACGCAGAGGGGAGGTCACGTAGAAGCAAGCTGCTGTTCATAGGATTCCCCAAAAATGCTGATGGTCAATATCCAGAGAAGTTCCTGGGAAATTGGACTGTGAACCCTTCAGTCTAGGGGACTCTCTCCTCAGTGCGCTACAGTGGAGAGTGCGCACAGGGTGCTCGCTTCATCACCCACCCAGTGCTCAACCTTGAGCCATCGTAGCCAAAATACTGAAGTATAAGGATATGTCTCTCATCCTGCAGCACACTAGAGCACGGACAGATCGGATACATAAGGAAGCAGTCATTAGAATAATTACAGACTGTGCAAAAATTGCAGTGGCTTCGACGGTTTACTGAGCCAGGGAAGCTAAAGGACAGAGGTACGAATTTGAAATACATGCTACTCTTCCCGACTAAACTGTGAGTGAGGCATGAAGGAAAGTCACAGTTGTTCAGGAAGGAGTCAATGTGGTTCTGGTAGGCTGGTGGTAGAGAAGAATGGCATTATCAGCATCTGGCATCAGTTCCCTTTGGCCGCCTCCGTGTTCCCATCTGGTGAGAGCCGTAATCAGAGCCTGAACACTCCGGATACTCAATAGTGTTGGGGTGGGGGTAGTCGGGCGGTGTGCGGAGCGCTTGGGCGGATGAGCTGGACCGAGTCCAGGTAATCAAGACATTGACCTGTAAGGAGCATAGGTTACATATATTATTACATTTGTCTCTGAACATCCCATTCCCTTGAGGTAGACTTTAGTTGATTCGTTGGTTATGGAAACTGCAGTGAAGTAGTTGCAATTGGTTTATCTGAGCCTGTGATGGGTCACAGGTGTCCATGCAGGGAATCTGAACTCCTACACATTCAAGTTTAATGCAATTTATTTGCTAGCAGGAGGTGTTAAAGATTGCAGGAATTGCTGTTAGCATGAGCTGAAAGCCATTTTGTACTTGGCAGCCATTTTAGTTAGCCATGTGCTCGCCATGTGCTTTCTCCCTCTTCCAGAGTCTTGCACATGCTCAGAGAGGCCTAGCTGGTAGAATGCACCTGCTCCTAGTATAGAACTGTCAAGCTATTCTTACTCATGTAAGCAGTTTAGTCTCCTCCCACTTTGTGGAGCAAGCAAATTTTGTATGCCCATATTAGTCAATAAGCATGCTTGTATGTGCTAGGACCTCCCTTGATTTTATGCTGACTATGTAACAAATACATATATAAGGACCCTGTTCTCTGCACTCATTAGAATGCCTCCTACAGTGGCCTGCGTGGTACCGTGAAGATGCAATCTCCTCATCTGAGGTTAATAAAACATGTTTTTTGATATTACAGCTTCTGTGCCAATCTCTTCTTTGTTGGTTTTAAGGACCAGATGTATCAGTGAACCCCTAAGAAGGTTTTTATTTCTACAAATGGCGCCCGAAAGTGGGACTCATTCCGTGCAGCGGCTATCCAAGGGAGTGGTCTTGAAGGGAGACAGGAATCTACTGAGGAGTACAGGACAGGAATCTACTGAGGAGGTACCCTGCGCACGGAGATTGTTTTGTCTTCCAGCCCAGTATATTTCTGGTCTTCCTGCTCTGATCCTCCAAGTGTTTGCCGCTCCCGACTGAGAACTTCTTTGGCGTGAGTATTTTAAAATGACCGTTAGGTCACTCAGAACTTGGCAGTTGGAACCTGGACACCATTTGATTGGTAAGAGCCGCTTTGCGGCACTTGCTGTTGGTTTGATGCCTTTGATTGGTAAGGTAGTTTTAGTAACACTTACTGTGGCTTTGTTTGTATGATTGGCCAATTTTGGAATTTGTTTTGTAATTATATATGCATTGCAATTCATATAGGCAGGTAATGAGGAGATTTTCTCTAATTTTGAAAATTTGAACGACACACATTGTGTTAAGTGTCACTTGGAGTATAATATTATATATGCTATAATATTTTTGGCATGCCTGTTACCAGTACACTTTGCAGAAAGTGTTGCTGTTTTGGAGGTACCGATATGGATTTAGTAAGTACTCAGTTGACTCCCCTCAGAGGGGATACCTAAATAGGTTTAGGTATAGTAAAAAGATATTTCTTCCTTGGTGACTAAGTACCCCATGGAACTAAATATGTACATGAAACGGATCCGGATCTGCGCACTTAGTAACATTCATAAGTGGTGATATGCAGAGCGCTTTTTGAGTGTTCTACCAGCCAAAACCGGCGAATTTGGTGTATTTCAGCTTTTGACCATGGAACAGTTTTTTTTGGGCTACTTTTGAAAGCTCTTCTTGTAAATATGACTTACAATTAGTATTTACAAATAGGTTGGTCTTGCGTACACTTTGTAAGCAGTCCTAAGTATTGATTTGTGGGTTAAATATGTGTTTCAATGTCTATGTGGGGTTTTTGGTTTGACATTGGTAATACTTGTGTGAGTACTCTGTGTACGAATGGCTGGCTTTAAGCGCGCTGTGTTGTGTCCTTCTGTAACTGTCTGAATGAGCTCAATGAGTTTGTTTATGTTTTTTTGCTGTCATCATTCTGTTATGCAAAATGTCATTTAGTTACTTACATATTAAATAAAAATCCAGAAATAAATTATGTAACATATGCTAAACAGCTGCATGTTACTATTAAATTGACAGAGTAAGACACTATACATGTGTGCAACTTGCCACAATGCTAAACATAAAATTAGAATTCGTATTCAATAGGATTAAAATAGGCCTCATACAGAGGGAAAAGAAAACGAAATTGTGTGTTTTGTAATCAATAGACTTAAATACACAATGTTACGGCCTTTTCCTTAAATACATTGTATTAGACATTAAAAGGCATGCACATCATATGAGTGAATTTGGTCGTTGCTGAACTAAATACACATTATAGAAAGATAGATTTGACTGCATTTAAATGCCTCAGTTTTTAAATAGACTGTGACATGCTTTTCTTTCAGCACCCGAGAAAAAAGCTTTCCGACAGCTGTGTTTAAGCTAACTAACTGACAAGACACCGTTTGACACAGCAAATGGGGATTTAACTCTGTCAGGGTATTTCAAATAATAAAGGTTTTTTTTCCTGAGAAAGGCGTGAAAATTCGATGCCTGCTGACAAACAACAGCTGCATAAATAGCATATGGCTATTCCTGCTTACGGCCACAGACAGGAATGCTGTGCCAGCGATATTTTAAGTCAGTGTAAACCTGGTATACAGGCCTGCATTATTTTAAAAGTTTCAAAACACCAGTTTCATTATTTTGGATAACAGAGAACAAAATTGAAAGTAGGGATTTCCTTTCTTAATGCCTTTTTTATAAGTATATCTATGGTTCTGATGTTAAATGATAACTGTCCATTAAAAGTGGCGCAGACTTTTCCTGTTTCAAGTAAGGCTTCTGTGCTTAGGGTTATGAATGAATGTGTTTAAATATGATAGGCTACGTAATGAAGCTTGCTTTTCCAATGAGGAATCATCAAAATGGTTGGTTTTATTGATAAAAATAAAATTTAATTATATGGGAAAAAATATATTGTTAAAAACAAATGCTTTAAATTCGTTTTTTCATCTTTATAAAGCCTAATCATCATACTGTGAATTGCTAGCATCAAAGTTGAATTTAAGCACTGCTGTACCGCAATAAGAAGGGAACTTAAATGTGATATGTCACTTTACCCAGCCGTACAAAACTCATTTTTATAAGGGTATATCTTATACATTTCTGATTTCCATTCCTGAGCTATCTAGAGAACACTTTGGGGGTTCCTATTATGCAAAAATATTGTAGGATATTCATTTTTAAGTGCCCCTACCACCAAAGTCGAAATTGAGCTAAAATTCACAATTTTACAAGCAGTTCTACCACTCAAGGCAGTTTTAACGTGCTCTCAGGCTTCCATAAAGTATATGCAAGTATAAAATAAACAGCTGCCTCTGCATTACTAGATTGCACACCACTGTACATAAATGAAAATAAGTATAGGACTGCTTTTCGCTGTGATTCTCCAGAGTTGCTTTGCATTACAAACCGCATGGCAAGCCTTGCACGCAAAAATGAGCAGCTGCTGAACGGGTCAAAGGTCAGAGTTCTGTATTTAGCAACTTAGCAGGGTGTAGGGTAATGTTTGCTTGGACACTTCGACCTTCGAAATGTTTTTTGAAAGACGAGATGATAGCGCAAAGAGAGAAAGAGAAGCTTTGCTTCCTATTTTTGGCAAACACACGTTTTGCGCAGTCCTATGCCACGAAGGAAGACAACCCTCAGTTGAACATTGATCTGCCATTTATATAAAATAATGGTTTTAGTTTAAAGAATACTGTGTAGGGGCTACGATAAGGAGGAAATGGATTTTAGTTTGCATTCATGCGCCCTTATGTTAATCTAGTACAATTGCTGTAGAAATTGATTTAAAGTTAACTCAATTTGCATTGTGTTAGACTGAATCAGAGAATAGCCACTTTCTAAGATATCTCCTACAAGTTTGTTTGTGCCCAGTTGCTATAAATAGGGTTGAAAGTGTTGACAGAAGTAAAACCTGTTTCAGGTTTTCCTACTGTCAAAATGGGGGAAGGAGGCTAGCTCCTCTACAAATTAAGGGTAGGCAAAATTATGTTTTCTCTCTTCTTTTTCTCACTTTTTTTGAGTCTGTCTAAAGCTGTCTAGGAAATGGCCATGTGACAGTTAAGGCACTTTGCATTGTTCATAAGGCGGCACACAAAATGGGGCCTAAACCATTACAGAGAATGTTTACTTGGTACTCCACAGCTAGAAGTCTTCGTTCCTTGGCAGCCCACCTAGTATGTACCCCATGAGTCAAGAAAACCCGACTAGGAGGTAGATCATTTGGCTATGCAGCCGCAAGGCTATGGAATGAACTACCAAGTGAACTCAGACAGACTGATGACTTACTGCAGTTTAGAAAAAAGCTAAAAACCAGGCTCTTTCCAAAAGAATAGCCTTGAGAGATTGGCGCATGATGATTCATAGTTTTATAGCTGCACAGTGATTTAGGTAATCCCAGCGCCAGGATGCCCGTTGGGTGACAGCTGCGCTATATAAATGCTACTTACAATTACAATTACAATTGGCTATTCTGTAATACTGTTTTAAAATTGTTAGAATTAATAAAAAGATGAAACACATAAGCTATGTTACTGCCCATCCTGTATGAAAGAATGAGTAGAACAGTTTGATGTTCCCTTATTTGATCTTTAAGGAGAACTGTATAGTGGCGGTTTCTGTTCAAAAATCTCAGGTGGCAACACTATTATTGTTTATGTTATTCTCATGTTCTATACAGTTTTGCAAGGGCATTGCTAGTCTTTTATTAGCTAGTCTATGTAAATAAGCTGACAGCCCTTATTAGAGCTGGAGATAGGGGTTTTTTTCCTTTTGAAAATGATGTTGCATAGTTCAGATCGTGAAAAGTACAATGCAGGAAAGACGCTCATGTGATCCTTAGCAAACATTTTGAAGGAAAATATTGTTTTATAGGAGTTTGTTTGTCATAACATGTTCTGCTGAAGAAAAAGTACCCACTATGTTGAAGTTTAGTTCTTTTTGCAATAAGAATCCCTGTTAGATTAGCAGTTTTAGATTTTCCTGCTGCACCTATAACATTAGAGCATGGTCCTAAGCATAACATGTAAGAGAAATTATTTTACAAGTGTCTGCAGTCCTGTACAAGTAATGTAAAATCTATGAGTAAAAGTGTAGAACATTTCCTTTTTCTGGAGGGTTCTTCAGATTAGTAATATAGGAATACACCAATGTAAGTATTTGGAGTATGTCTGTATTGTTTTTCTTTTTTCCTCAGAATTTAGTAAATGAACACAGACTTCCTTGGCTGCTTGGGATTGGGTGATGTATTACTCTTGTCAGTTCACCAAAACGTTCCTTTTATACTTGCCAATAGGTCCAGGGTTTTCTACTCTCAGAAAGATGAAGTGGCTCTTGGGTGCCTTGCTAATGTATGGGGCGCCCCAAGACTAAGGAAGTATTCTGAGACTATCCTCTCTGTTGTTAGATTATTTCTGTGCCTTGTCTAAAGACCTCTTGTTCTGTCCACCAATAGATATTTGCTGCCTTACAACCATTGCCAGAGGGGCCCGGACATCAGATCCAGCCTGGGAGTCAGCGTCACTCCAGTTTGAAGCCAAAGTGAAGGGAACCAGCATAGGCGTTGCTGGCAACTAGGACCTCAGTGAAGTCGGAAGCACTGGGACGTGAAGTGTGTACCCCTGCCACTGTCTTGGGCGAAAGACGGGGTTACAAATCAGGATGGAGAAATCTTTGTGTGGATCCAGTTTTTGATGCCCAGCTGAGAGAGTCACAGAACGACAAGGACGGCAAGGAGGCTTTTGCTTGAGGTGACCCCCTTTGAAACAAGGGTTGCTTCAGGCCTCTTAATCCTGGTCCCAAAGTGAATGCAAGTCTACGCCTTTTTTTGTTGATCAAGAGATGCCCGAGCACATTGGGTACAATTTGTGGCCCCAACAAAAGAGCAGTGCGCCAGAGGTGCAAATACAGGAGTTAGGGAAGGACTTGAGTTTAGGGTACAGGTGCTATGCCCTTGGTGCCTGTTAGATTAAAGTGAAGAAAACTGGTGCACTGCCTGAGACACTGGATAGGATCATTGAGGGTATTTGCCCTGGGGGGTGATTGCCCTATCCTGAAAGAAATACTTTTCTTCTCCGTGATTCTTGAGTTGCGAGTTGTGCAGCTCCACCGTGGGAACAACAAGAGCCTGCCTGTGAGGCTCAAAACGGACACAGGAGAAGACTCCCTCTGGCTGGTTGGTTCAAGGACTTTTTGTTGTTGTTAGTAATGTACCCCTTTGGTCGTCCCATTTTTGAGGAGGAGCAGCCCTTTGCGGCTCCTTGTCCTAATTCCTATGGTCTTGTGTGGTCCTCCTGGTCCCCCGGAGCCACAATTGTTTTTTGTAATAATATGTCTGATTGCTTTAATATTTTTTAAGAGTAATGTTTATTCTGCACGAGAAAAGTTCATCTGAGCATGTTACTTTACTCTTTTCTTAAGTATATTTATTGATAATTCAGCCCTCATAAAATACTGAGAAAGTCTATTGAAAATGTTTTTATTAGGTATGTGCTGTTGGTTATTTTGAAATTGACTTAACGAGCCCCCATCAGAGCCCTGAAACTTAAAATTAGACTAGATGGTTTTGGTATTTGCTTTCTGCTTAGGATTGGAAAATATTGAGATTTCTGTTTGAGATAATAGTCATTATTCTCTCTTGCTACCTGAATGACCCAATGCTCTGTTCACTTTGTACTCCTGCTTATACCTTGTATATACCTGCTTAATGAAATGTTTAGAATGTAAATGCCCACCTAGCATAGGATGTTGATGAATTTATGAGAAGAAAATGTGCAAAATATTTTCTATGTCTCTACTAGATCATGGGAATGTCTTTAGCTCATGCTAAAAGGATCGTCTGTTAAAGATTGCAGGAATCGCTGTTAGCATGAGCTGAAAGCCATTTTGTACTTGGCAGCCATTTTAGTTAGCCATGTGCTCGCCATGTGCTTTCTCCCTCTTCCAGAGTCTTGCACATGCTCAGAGAGGCCTAGCTGGTAGAATGCACCTGCTCCTAGTATAGAACTGTCAAGCTATTCTTACTCATGTAAGCAGTTTAGTCTCCCTCCCACTTTGTGGAGCAAGCAAATTTTGTATGCCCATATTAGTCAATAAGCATGCTTGTATGTGCTAGGACCTCCCTTGATTTTATGCTGACTATGTAACAAATACATATATAAGGACCCTGTTCTCTGCACTCATTAGAATGCCTCCTACAGTGGCCTGCGGGTACCGTAAGATGCAATCTCCCTCATCTGAGGTTAATAAAACATGTTTTTTGATATTACAGCTTCTGTGCCAATCTCTTCTTTGTTGGTTTTAAGGACCAGATGTATCAGTGAACCCCTAAGAAGGTTTTTATTTCTACAGAGGCTTCTATTTACTCGGGGGGGGACTGTGCTGCATTGGTTATATCAGCTAGATGTGTTGGGCAGGCACTATTATGATATTACAAAGTGTTTACCCAGGGTGGGGTGGTTGGGAATCAAGTTAAGGTTATAAGACTGAATAATTGTTCTGTGTTCTTGGGCCCACGTGGCTCACTATAAATCACTGAACTCATTCTGACACTCTACTGGGAACTCAGGGCTACCCTCCTACATACCGTCATGCAAAACAAGATGTACACCATTTGTTAGCAAATGGGTACACAGTGCAAACCAATCATGTGGAATGCACTGGGCCTTAATGGCTACATCAAACGACACAGGGTATCATCCTTCCTTAAACAACACAATGTGGGCATAGCATGCCTATAGAAAATCTACCTCACTGACCCTTAAGAGACTAAAATCAGAAAGATGTGGAGAGGCCAGATGTATTCAGCTGCATTCTCTGCATATGCCAGTCGGGTCTCAACTTGGGTGGCCTTGGACGCCCCTTTCTGCCTTAGTTACTCAAAGGCGGATGTTGATAGCTGATGTATCCTCCTCTATGGTACTCCCGATGGGAAGAAAATATGCATCATGAACACACATGCCCTAATGTTGATGAGAAAATGTTTTCCCCTAGAATACATTAATTGTTGACCTTGTACATAGATGTTCCCATAATGTGTACAGATGCTTGAAACTATGTACTAGATGGTAGTCTTGACAGATGCCCCCCACCAAGCAGCACACAAAACCTGGTATGAAGGCAGCTCTGGTGGACAACATGGAGTGCGTGGACAGTTGGAGAGCTCTGCATCCCACAGCCAGGCAACACTCCTTAATTCACACACACAACAAATAGTAGACTTCATAGATTTCTGGTCACAATGGATGCTTTGCCTTAAATTCCCACAGCAAAGTATATGGGTCAGATTTCTGTAGGATCACTCACCTCTTGCAATAGAACATGATCTTGAAGGCAATGCCAGGGCGGCCTTATCCTGGAGATTGAACCCTGGCCTTCTTTCAGACCCTACCTGCCTTAATGCCTTGTCCGCTAAACTAGACACATGTAGAACAGTTGGGCTCCGCAGATACTAGGGCAAATGAGGTGGAGGTCATGAAGGCAGTCATGAGGGGAAGACTGCATGAAGGTTTTTGGGATTAGGAAGCAGCTGCAAAAGGAATTGACAGAGCAAGAGGGCAGGTTGGCTCGGTTACAACAAAGGGAGGCCACGTCTTCCCAGCTGCAGTCAAAAACAGTGAAGGGTAGGAGGAGCAGGGGGGCCAATTACATACTGAGGAAGAGAGTTGGATGCTTCACAAACCTTTCCCTGAATCGCCCAATGAACAATCGAGATAACATAAGCCACAATTAATAGCATGCTGCGTGTTCGCTTACAAGGCTTCTATAAAAACAGGTCTTGATTCTGCTGATCTAACAATGGGCTATTTGGTCGTAATGAAGCTTCCAAGGCTTACCGAGACTATGATAGAAGAACTGGAATCTGAACACCAGAAGAACCAAAGGAGGCTATGCAATAAACGCCTCAAAGAAAAGGTGCTAGGAAGCGACTGCTTCTCAGTATAATTGTTTTACCAGACCCCGACTCTCCAGTTGGCAGATGAATTGCTAGAGACCTTCAGCGAGGTCAAATGGCTGTGTACACTTCAAGTTACTATGGAAGAGGACTTAATCTGAATGATGCTGAAACCAGGTGTAGACCCTGGGGATCCTACGTCCTACAGGCTCTTGACTATGATAAACTCGGACACTAAGGTTCTGTGTAAGGTCTTGGCCACTAGATTGCAGAAGCTGGTAGACCAGGATCAATGCAGCTTTATGACAGGCCGTAGTACAATGAATATCTGTAGGCTCACACACTTACTCCTCACTGTGGCCTACTCGCCTGAGGAACTCTCATTGATGGCGGTGAACCTTGAAAAGGACTGATGCTTTCATCTGGGCCTACGGGATGGAGGGTCTCAGACATATTGGCTTTAGCAAATCTTCCTCAGCTGAGTTCAGCTGCTATACACAAATCCCATGGCAAGAGCCAGGAGTAGGAAACTGGCCTCGGGGAGTTGGGGGATTGAGCGTGCCACCAGGCAGGCGTGTCCCCTCTGGCCGTTGCTTTTCACTCTTGCGGTACTGCCGTTACTGATCCAACTGAGCGAGGAACTGAGAGACTGGGGAATTAGAGTGGGTGACACCACCTATATGGTCTCCTCGTGCGCAGATGATGCCTTAATCTACTTGAGACAGCCTAGGATCTCGATCCCGGTGCTTATGGCCCAACTCGAAATCTTTGGGAACATTAGTGGCCTTAGAACCAACGGGCTTAAAACCATTCTGTTCCCCATGCTTGCCCTAGTGAGGACCCCAGTTGAACACCTGCCTGATCTGGGACTGCACTGGGAGGTAGACAAGTTCAGATAGCTGGGTGTAACTGTGGCTTACACCACTGAGAAACAATGTGCATATAACATGGCAAGGTCCTAGGGGGCCTAAGGCCATTAATAAGAGTTTTGGAATACTCCTCCGTTATCCATTGCAAAAATGGTTTTCCTTCCTCGATGACTATTATAGAACACCTGGTGTCCAATGTTACATTCCACATTTAGGGAGCTGGATAGCCTGATGGTGTCTTTGGTGTGGGCAGGAAGGAAACGTAGGGTGGCACTGGGCACACAGAAATTGGACCAGAAAGTTGGGGGGCTGGGCCTCCCTGACAGAGTTGTACTAATATGCAGTGCACCTGCAGCATGCGGCTAGGTGGTCCACTGAAGAGGATAACTGGGAGAAGCGGCTGCTTGGGGTACACATGGGGAAGACTCCGCTGTTGGAATTCTTGATGAGAGGGGGGATATACCAGCAGTGTCTGTGAGCCATATATGTAAAACTAAGAGGGTCTGGGAAAGGGTAGCTAAACAAGTCCTGAACAGAGCCCCGTTTGCCAATCAATTGGACATTTGGGCCCTACAACCATTGCAGCACATAGGCAGAGATATGAATGTGGCATGCTCGGGGGGCGAGGGGAGGGTGGTGTTACATACTTGAAGACTTGTACCCCAGGGAGGTCTTCATGGTCTTTTGGGAAGGTAAGAATGCTTCTGAGGTTGAGCCAGGTCAATTCCTGTAAAATGTCAGGTTGCCACGACGGCTACGGAGATCGGAATGATTTTCCGAGTGCACCTCCCTCTAACTGCATACTTGAGGCAATCCTACAGCTGTGCTCATGGTGCCATCTAATAACCATGATAAAGAAAGCTCATGAGGCAGATAGGGCCAAATTGTTACTGAAAAGTAGGCAAGCATGGGAGGATGACTTCCTCGAGCACCTCACTGATAAGGAGTGGGAAGTAACCTGCTCCCAGGTAAAGGGGACTTCATGAAATGGCACAGTCAAGCTCATTTACTTTCATTTCTTACACTGTATGTTCTACACAATGTTGATGTTGAGAATTTACACTGGTAGATCCAAGTGCAGAGCGCTGAAAGCTTCCTTTATGCACCTCACAAGGTGTCACCTTTTTGGGACCAAATAAGAAGGCTATAGAAAGCGACAGGAACTCATCTGGAAGTCTCTCAGAAACAATGTTTGCTAGGGCTCCTCCCAAAGCCACAGACACACAGGATGCAGTACAGGTTTGCACTTCTCGGTTTGGTGTTGGAGTAAGGAAATGCCTCTTTTTGTATGGTCAGCCCAAGTTTCTTTTTACTGATACTGCTGCTTTTTTTACTCAGACAGTGCACTGTTGCCTGCTAACCAGACTTCTATGCCAGTGCACTGACCCTAAAAAGTGTATGTTGCATTGGCTTATACCAGATTGGCACAGGCTAAGTTACATGTAAGCCCCTAGTATATGGTACCCAGGGCACATATGTTAGAAGGTCACCCCAGGGATTGCAGCACTGGTTGTGTCACCCTGGGTGTGACACAAGTATAACAAGCCTCCCAGTCCGCCACTACAGATTGGAAGAGTAGTTTTAAATGGCTCGCGCGACTTTGCCATTTAAAGCAATGCAAAACCAAACCTCTCTGTAACATGTGTAAGTCACCCCTATGGCAGGGTGAAGCATAATTCACAGGCAGAACATGCATTTTACATGTTCTGGCAGTTGGAAAAAAAATGAAATTGTAATTTACGGTGGAGAGACTTGGTCGCCCTATTAGCGAGTACAGGGTTACACGCTGACCCCTTAGTTGTACTAACTCTTGAATGGTAAGACCAAAGTTGATACTCCAAGGTATTAAACAACTTGTTACATTAACCCCAACTTGATTTTCGAGTCACAATTAATATAACATGCAGCGATGTGCAACTTTTAAAAAGTTGTCACCTTATTGCATTTAAATCATCTGTACGCAGAACGGTTTCACAAGGAGCCTGACCCTGAGACAGCTTTCCGTCGTCCTAGAGAAATGTGCCAACAAGGAGACAATATAAGCCTGAACTGGAGAGAGGTGTTACCTCCCTCCTGCAGGAAGCCACACCGGTGTTGGCCCAGAAGGCGAGCTTTAAAGGAGAGGCTGCCTTTGAAGGGCCAATGGGTAACACTTGGGAGACCATTCACTAGGTAGACAGGCTGGCACTAGGGACAGGGAAGGGGAAACCAGTTGCCCAACTCGTTTTTCAGGGGCATGTAGCACCCTTGGTAGCCACACCTCTGGGTTGGGCTAGGGAGCTCTGGATGCAGAGAGACGAGTTTTGCCAAGTGGGCAGAATTGTGCATCTTGGGATAGCCACATGCCATAGTTCGCAGGAAGTGGTCATCAAGGAGGCAGGGAACCTGGTAGCCCACTGGCCACCAACCGCATCCTACCCAGAGAGCATTTTTGGAGCATAAACAGGGTACCCAGAACTCAGATGTTGACTGGACTGGAAGAAGAACTGCCCTGATGCAACGTGGAATCAGCACAGAGGCTGCAACAGCATGGAGTGCACCTGCTGAACCTGGTGGCTAGCAAAGGAGAGGAGCTGTGGTCCTGCTCATGGAGGAGTAGTCTCCAGACCCCAGCCAAAGCAAGGGACTCCAAGGGTCAGTTGGTTGACCTCCTGTTCGCAGCACAGGGCCACAAAAGCTAAAGAAGCCTGCTGGGGCAAATTGGTAGCCCAGAATCTTCAGACCACCACCAACCACTGCTTTGCAGTACAAGAGACCAGAACCCGACGATCAAAGTTGTACCCAAGTCCTCTGGCCCCAGGAGAGTTGTCAGAGTGCAGCTTGGCCATCCAGAAGACAAGTTATCTCCCTGGACAGGACTAGGCTGTGACCGCAATAACTGGCGACTGATAATCTAGTGGCGAGTGGACGCCTGCCAGGACCAAGGACTTCGAGGGACATCGATCCTGTGGAAGGACCTCACACTCTCCATAGACCGAGGTGTAGCCTCAGGAAGAGCCCTGTCTACCACATTGCATCCACGGCATCCTTGAGCATTTTTGGCATCCTGTAACCCTTGCATCAGAACTACTTCCATAGGAACCTACAGAAAAGGATACAAGTGGAATTGACTGAAGACTGCTTTGTCTGTTGAGGTAGCTGTTTCTGAGGGACCTAACTGGTCCTCGACTGGCTCCCAGTTGGAGTTGGTCCCCCTTAGTAACTTACCAAATGCAATAGAACTAGACAAAATATTTGCCACAAAGAAGGGAAGGGGAGGCTCTCTATGGGTTTGACACAGACCTCAAAAGGGATTACAGGACAACACCCTCCAGTCCTGTATAAGCTATATATTAAACACAGACTATATTGGAGGTAAATCTAGTAGTCCAATATGAAGCTTCATAGTCAGGAATACTTGAATCAAATGGAAAGTTTATTAATTTCAGGATTCCTTCATAGGCCGACATGTGTTTCACAACATGTCGCTTCATCAGGGCCACAAAAATATATATTTATTACAAATGCCGTTAATCAGGTTCCACATTTCAGGAAACAAACTGCATAGTACAATTTTTAAATATTAAATCATAGTGAAAAAGGAAAGAAAAATGAAAACAATGAAGAAGAAAAAATAAAAAAATTAAAAAAGACAAATGGCAAATTACTACGATAAAATTACATAAAATAAAGGACTAGCACTCACAATGCAATAATTGTTGCACCAAGCTAAGTAAACAACTCAATGTTTAAGAGTATAAAAACACCAGTGCTAGGGGAAAGGAAGACATCTTTAAGAAAAAGTGTCTAAAAGAAAATAATGTCAGATTGACATTTTTTGTATAAAGTGAAGGTTCCCATTAGTATTTCAATAGCTAAAGTTTGTATGAGGGTGAAACATCTAGAACTACGGATATTTTTTAATTGCACAAGGAGAAAGGACGAATCATGCTGCCAAGTCCTGATTATGACAGAGTTCAAGTGGATAATGCTTCCAAAAATGTGCAGCAAGAGTGATAGACAACTTTAAATAAAGGGGCTCAACATTTTTGCATACCAACATGAAAATCCTTTTTCTCAAACAAATTTTGCACAATGATAAAAAAAGAGGAACAGTGAGTAGATTCTCCTGGGCCTATAGAAAAGAAGGATAACATCCTTTAAAACGAGTTCATGGTACGCATTAAATGCATCACAGAAGTGATGAAATGTGCCTTCTGTGGTCATACTTACATTGTGCAGTTTTGGAATGCATGTCTTTGATTCATGTAGATAATAGGATAAAAATGAACTTCGCTCACTAAAAAAACAAAACGGATGAAACTAAAGCATATCTTGATTGAATTGCAACTAAGCAAGGATGAAATAATGAGCATTAACCACAAAATTAGGCACAGGTGAAGGGCTTGTGCAGACAAGAGCTAATGGGATCGAGTAAGGTCACAGGTACGACAAAAGTAATGTTGTAGTCACCTGTAATTCATAAAAAAGACGGTGCGCATTGTGTTCTCTGTCATTCCCGTGATAAAGACTGTAAATTATTAAACTAGTTGAGAGAGAGGCCTCGTAGCAAAGAATTCATGCTCCTTACTCATTCTCATGTGATCAGATGTTATCAGTTAAGTCAAAATTCTGCTTTCTCAAGCTATTACGTAGTGAAGATATAATTAATATAGTCTAAAAACTAATTGTTACAAAAACACGTCTGAAGCATCTCAAGCGGCCACACGTAACCGCAAACACTATCACTTTACATGCGGACCAACACTGGCATGTTTCACCTCATTTCCCCGCAAACTTGTTTAGACTAAAATTAACAACCAACGCCCGTACAATATTCTTCTGCGACCACACAAACTCTATTGGTTTGCGCCAAGCTACAAACGATACACATACTAAATAGCTTCTTACCGGTACGATGGCCCAGTAGCACATATACCTGGAGGGGGGAGCTAAACACCACATTAGCGTGACACGGCCATTTTTATAACCACGTGAGACACAGAGGAGCAAGGGACGAGTGGTTTGCCCACTCCTAAGTGCACATGACTGTTTGGTCAGCCCTCTCGGGCCGCCAAACACAGTCATGCACACTTCCCATATTCTCCATGCAGACTGCATTACAGCCTACATGAAAACATGCCCAGGCCCCCATTCCCTGGCTGAGCGCCGATCCACGGCTCTGAGACCAATCACAACGCTGCATTGCAGCATTGTGATAGGCTATCGGAAGCCGGGTGCTTCCTGCTGCTTCTTGTATCCTGTTGCAGGACCGGAGCAGGAAGAATAGGACAGAGGAGAGGCGGCGACCTGCCAGCCGTCACAGGTGAATGTTTTTTTCGCCCCCCCCCACTCCTCTGCCCCACCACCCAAGTCCGGTAGCAGCCGCTACTGCACGAGGGTCACATGCACCCATCACGTATTCATAAAGCAGCTAGACTGCATTCAAACTACTAAAATAAATCCTCTTTCTGTTTCCATTACCCCATTTTGCGTGTGCAGTTACCAAAGCTATATGAAATGGGAACGCTAAGCAGTGTCTACTCATTGAAATTACAACACAATTCTAAAATGCACCGTTTCGAAACTCTCACCATTATTATGATGATAGTGTATGCTTGGTGACCAAACAAAAGCCGATTGTTTTGTAATGTCGGAATAAATATATTATAAGATGTTGTTTTGATCTCATATGTTATTGCGAGAGCACACTTATGTGATGCAATTACTCATAAATATATTCCCTACATTTTTTATAAGGGTAATCTAAAACAAAAAGTGTCACAGTTAGTGCTACCAAAAATGACAAGACAAGACATTTAATCAAACTACGGTGAATGATCTTCAATGTAATGCCCCACTCTCAGCGCCGAGGTGCATATTGTGTAAATGATGTTGGTGGAGTACATTATTAGTCACAGGCTAACAAAATATGCATGCCTATGTCGACGGTAATGCTTTATACTGAATTAGCAATCTGACTGTCTCATGGTTAGATGTTGATTTATGTCATTATTTGTAGAAGGGCAACTTATTCATATAATGTAAATCTTGTTTCTTAGTTATAAACATAACAGAAAGGAAAGACAATTCATCAGCATAGTACATCATGTAATTCTTACTTATTGAAACCTAGCGTAAACGCTTGACGTTCGAAAATCCAGAAACTCTTTCACGTAAACGTTATTCACAATCCCCACCTCTTCTATGGTGTTTGACTGTTTCAATAGCAGCAAAACGTATATTATTTTAGGTGAGGGCCACATGGCATGTCCTGCAAATGTAATACATAGAATATTTATCATTGTGATTTCTAAAGGCTCTCTGATGTTCTTTCCAGCGCTCTTTCACTGACCTAATAGTCGATCCAACATAGATTTTTTTACAAACACGTGATTGCATAAATGAAAAAGCATGTATTGCAGTTTATAAAATCCTTAATTCGAAATTAATTCTTTCTTTCAAATCAAGAAATTCTAATTGTTTGCCACAGGTAAAATTACAATAAATACAATTTCCACACTTAAAAAAACCTGGTATGTTTATTATAGCTTCTCTCCTCTGTATTGGTTTAGAATAACTCACTGTGTCACTAAGGCACAGAGTGTCCCTCAGAGATGGGGTCGTATATTGAGGGGTTTGCTCAACTCATTGTCTAGTCTCAACAAATGCCAATGTTTATTAAAAATGTTTCGAACTATAGAGCTTTCTTGGGTGTATTTGGTAATAAATCTAACGGTACTACTCCTAGAGGTATTTAAAGTAATTTTCAGGGATTTGGTGATGCCTTTATACAACAAATCCATCTTTTTACATCTTTAATATTGTTAAATGCTTTCTGGATAGTACGAGGATGATAACCCCGATAAATAAAGCGATTTCTCCGCGATTGGGTCTTCTCAACATGTGGGAACAGACTGACCCAACAGAAGTAGAACAACTAACCACATTGGGCTACACCTTAGTCAAGCGTGAGATTGCGAAAAAGTGAGGGGTGGTGGACAGGCCTTCCCACCGAATGTGGGTAAGAGAGTTTGATAAATGCATGATTGCGGAAAAGGAGGTATTTAAAATAGGAGGGTGTCTAAAGAAATGGGACAAGAAATGGGGCAAGTGGAATGTCTACCGAGGTAACCTATGTGTTTCCCCATCGGTGGAAATGGAAATGCAGCGCACTGGAGAGCGACACATGGACGTACCATGAATGTAACTGATTCACCTTCCCTAATGGCTTCAACATACTGTATAATTTGCCAAACTGTTGATTGGAAAATGTATGTGACCTTTATCAATGTGAAAATTAATAAAAATATTTAAAAAAAAAAAAAAAAAAAAAAAACGATTTCTGATGCTATCCACCTCAGTTTTGAAGTCTGAATATTTACTACATATGCATCTTGCTCTAAGTAATTCTCCATACGGAATGTTGTGTTTTTAGTGAGTGGGATGAGCAGAAGTGCAGTGTAAAATACTATTTACTGATGTTGACTTCCTATATATAGTACTCATGAGTTTCTGGTTTTCCACATATATGGTGCAAGCTAGAAAATGAATAGTTTCTGCACTGTACTCAATTGGCAGTTCAATATTACGAGAGTTTTGGTTCAGGATGGAATGGAAATGTGTTAAAGTGTTGATGTTGTCCTTCCAAATGATAAAAATATCATCAATGAACTTAAACCACAATAATACATTGTTCTCAAAATGTTCTGATAGTTCACCACAACATATTTTATTGTCAAATTTGCCCATGAACAACGATGCATACGATGCTGTGTCTTTGTTTAGTTTAATGCTTTATGGTCAAACTTAAGGCTTAAAGCCCAAATCTACCTTTTTTCCTAAATTTGGAAATGAAGACAATATAGACATTTTTTTAAAATGTGTATTACGAGATCTGGAGAAACTAAAGTTTGACCGTAAAGCACTAAACTTAACAAAAAAATAACGGTTAACGCTTTCAGCATTGCAAAACAACAAAGAAATTGCGATCCGCAAAGCTGACAAGGGTGGATCAATTGTAATTCCAAATTATGAGGCTTACAAAAGAGAAGCTTTGCTTCAGTTGTCTGATCCTCCATGTTATACCATGTCAACTCCCACTAAAGTGAAAAATGTAGAAAAGGGACTAATCAAACATCTAGCAAAATTGAGAGATTCAGGTTTATTGAGTAATGAAGATTATAGCTATCTCAATATTTGTAACTCCAGGACACTGGTAATTTACTTTTTACCAAAGGTCCATAAAGATCCTATAAATCCACAGGGAAGACCTATAGTCTCTAATAATAATTCTCTTTGTGAACGTTTATCTGAGTACATCGATATATACATGTCACCATTTGTTAAGGCATTTCCTTTTTTTTTTCAAAGATATCACCGATTTTCTAACATGCATTGACAATATACCTTGGGAGGACAACATGCTCTTGGTCACAATGGATATAAAATCCCTTTATACCTGCATCTCTGACACAGATGGTATAGAAAGCACTGAATATTATCGAAGCAGCAGAATAGCTAACTTACTGTGACACAGCAGGATGTTACTAGAAATGGCCCATTTTGTACTGTGCAATAATTTATTTTCCTATGAGAACTCGTTATACTATCAAACTTGCGGGCCGCAATGGGTTCGCGATCCGCACAGTCTAATGCATCGTTGTTCATGGGCAAATTTGAAAATAAAATATGTTGTGGTGAACTATCAGAAAATTTTGAGAACAATGTATTACTATGGTTTAGGTTCATTGATGATATTTTTATCATTTGGAAGGGCAACATCAACACTTTAACACATTTCCATTCCATGCTGAACCAAAACTCTCGTAATATTTAACTATCAATTGAGTAGAGTGCAGGAACTATTAATTTTCTAGATTGCACGATATATGTTGACAACCAGAAACTCATGAGTACTATATATAGGAAGTCAACATCAGTAAATAGTATTTTACACTGCACTTCTGCTCATCCCACTCACCAAAAACACAACACTCCGTATGGAGAATTGCTTAGAGCAAGATTCACATGTAGTAAATATTCAGACTTCAAAACTGAGGCGGATAGCATCAGGAATAGCTTTATACAGCGGGGTTAAAAGGATTGATTTGCTATATAAACATGTCATCAAATCCCTGAAAACTACTTCAAATACCTCTAGGAGTAATAATACCATTAGAGTAATTACCAAATACACCCAAGAAAGCTCTATGGTTTGAAACATTTTTGATGATCATTGGCATTTGTTGAGACTAGACAATGAGTTGAGCAAACATCGCAATATGCAACCCCAAATCACGTTTCAAAGACGTAAATCTTTGAGGGACACTCTGTGCCTTAGTGACACGGTGAGTTATTCTAAACCAATATAGAGGAGAGAAACTATAATAAACATACCAGGTTTTTTTAAAGTGTGGAAATTGTATTTGTTGTAATTTTACCGGTGGCAAACAATTTGAAATTTTTGATTAAAAAATAAAGAAATCTTTTTGAATTAAGGATCTTATAAACAGCAATAGATGCTTTTGCATTTATGTTATCACATAGGTATGCCAGAAAATCTATGTTGGATCGACTATTAGGCCAGTGAAAGAGTGCTGGAAAGAACATCTGAGAGCCTTTAGAAATCCCAATGATAAATATCCCAAGTCATTACATTTGCAGGACAAGCCATGTGGTCCTAACTTAAATAATATACGCTTTGCTTCTATTGAAACAGTCAAACCCCATAGAAGAGGTGGGGATCGTGAAAAACGTTTACATGAAAGAGAGTTTCTGAACTTTCAAACTTCAAGTGTTTACGCTAGGTTTCAATAAGGAAGAAGAATTACATTACATACTATGATGATGAATTGTCTTTCCTTTCTGGTATGTTTGTAACTAAGAAACAAAGATTTACATTATATGAATGTTGCCCTTCTTCTACAAATAATGACATAGATCAACATCAGACCATGAGACAGTCAGATTGCTAATTCAGTATAACCGCTTCGCTGTGGCGCACATTCCCCCGCTGTGCGGGTGAATTCTACGCGTGCGCAAATCGGACGGCCCCTGGCCATCTGACGCACACGCCCACCGTGACGTCAGAATGCCGGGGGCCGTCCGACGCACGGAAGAGGATAAAGCATTATCGTCAACATAGGCATGCATATTTTGTTAGCCTGTGACTAATAATGTACTCCACCAACATCATTTACACAATATGCATCTTGGCGCTGAGTGTGGGCCATTACATTGAAGATCATTCACTGCAGTTTGATTGAATGTCTTGTCTTTTCATTTTTGGTAGCACTAACTGACAGTTTTCATTTTAGATAAGCCTTTCTAAAAATATATAGGGAATATATTTATGAGGAATTGCATCACATACATGTGCTCTCGCAATAACATATGAGAATAGAACGACATCTTATAATATATTTTTTCCAGCATTAGAAAACAATCGGCTTTTGTTTGGTCGCAAAGCATACACTATCAACATAACTGAGTCTTTTGAAATGGTGCGTTTTAGAATTGTGATGTAATTTCAATGAGTAGACACTGCTTTGCATTCCCATTTCATTTAGCTTTGGTAACTGCACACGCAAAGTGGGGTAATGGAAACAAGAAGAGGATTTATTTTAGTTGTTTGAATGCAGTCTAGCTGCTTTATGAATATGTGATGGGTGCATGTGACCCTCACATTGTTATAAAAATGGCCAGGTACCGGTTGGAAGCTATTTAGTACGTGTATTGTTTGTAGTTTGGTGCAAACCAATAGAGGGTTTATGTGTGGTCGCAGATGAATATTGCATGGGCATCAGTTAATTTTAGTTTAAACAAGCTTGCTGTGAGATGAGGTGAAGCTTGCAGGGGGGTGAGGTGAAACATGCAGGTGTTGGCCCACATTGAAAGTGATAGTGTTTGCGGTTATGTGTGGCTGCTTGAGATGCATCAGACGTGTGTTTTTGTAACAATGAGTTTTTAGAGAATATTAATTATATTGTCACTACATACCAGTATGGTAAAGCAGTATTTCGACTTAACTGATAACATCTGATCACATAAGAATGAGTAAGGAGTATGACCTTGTCTGCTACAAGGCCACTTCCCCAGCTAGTTTAATGATTTACAGTCCTCATCAAGGGAACAACAGAATTTAGAAAGCACATCATGTACCACCTTTTTTATGAATTACGGGTGGCTACAACATTACTTTTGTCGTCACCTTAGTCGATCCCATTAGCGCTTGTCTGCACGAGTTCTTCTCCTGTGCTTAATTTTGTGGTTAATGCTCATTATTTCATTCTTGCTTAGGTGTATTTCAATCAAGATACGTTTTAGTTTCGTCCATTTTGTTTTTTAGTGAGCAAAGTTCATTTTTATCCTATTATCTACATGAATCAAAGACATACATTTAAAAACTGCCCAATGTAGGTATGACCACAGAAGGCACATTTCATCACTTGTGTGCCATACATTTAATGCGTACCATGAACTGTATTTAAAGGTTGCTATCCTTCTTTTTTATAGACCCAGGAAAATCAACACTCTGTTCCTCTTCGTCTATCATTGTGCAAAATTTGTTTGAGAAAAAGGATTTTCATACTGGTAAGCAAAAATGTTGAGCCCCTTTATTTAAAGTTGTCTATCACCCTTGCTGCTCATTTTTAGAAGCATTATGCACTTGAACTCGGTTATAATCACAGCCTGTCAGCATGATTCATCCTTTTTAGATTGAGCATTCGAGACCTATTGTAATTTCTTATGTTGGGTTAAAGCCATCCCCCAGCTTTTGATTTGTTTGTTTCAGTGTCCTTCAAAAAT
Organism: Calotriton arnoldi; assembly: GCA_963921515.1. Classification (NCBI taxonomy): domain Eukaryota; kingdom Metazoa; phylum Chordata; class Amphibia; order Caudata; family Salamandridae; genus Calotriton; species Calotriton arnoldi. Next base: position 156,508 of record CAWUFW010000272.1, on the reverse strand, counting down.
CCTTGCTTTACAGTGGTCAGTCCTGCCTCTTTGTCCCTCCTTTCTCTCTTCCGTTCCTCCCATGCAGCAGGGACTAAGTACTGTCTCATCACACTACAGTTCTTTGTCTGTTCTCTGGGGGACTACTTTTTTTCTTGGTTTCCTGCTCTGTTTCTGTTTGCCTGGGTGTAGTTTCGGCACCATAGCTGATTACATTTAAATATAGTTTTCCTCCCTCCCACCTCCTCCTAATTCCACAGTTGTACTGGGGGTACGTCTTTCGCCATGCCTCTTTGTTGGTTATATTTTTTAGGCTTTTAGCAATTTTCGATGTTGACCGTCATTTGGGCTTTTTTTAGTAGGATGTTAGTTGGTTTTGGGCTTTGTTTTAAGGAGGATTGGGCTTGTTCCTCTTGTGAAAGCTGCTGCTTCTGCAGCGAGCTCTGTGTACAGGCAGCATGCTTTAAAGGCACGCGCACTGGGCACCTGGTGATCTGTAACTTTTAATTACTTAAAACACTTTAACTTTTAACTACTCTGGCAGCCCCTGCTTTCACTTTTAAATATTCAGCGCGAGGGCAGCCTTCACTTTAAAATACTAAGTCTGACGCCCGCCTTCACTTCTACATCTAAGAGCGACGGCCGCCTTCACTTAGCCCACATTCACTTTTATATCTAAGCGTCACAGCCACCTTCACTTTTAAATATTAAGCGCAACGCCTGCCTTCACTTTTAAATTCTAAAAGCGTCCAAGGCATTCCGCGTTTTAACTCACATTCCATTCAAAGATGGCCGTGAGCTTTGCTGCCTCTTAATCACGCCCACGTCGTTTGCAGCTCCCCGTCTGTATGTGCTCCCCCCTCGTTTGTGCGCATGCTTATCATCAAACGCATGCACACGAGGTTTGCATCGTCTGAGCCTTGAGGGAGCCCACCCCTCTGCGACCACTCAGCCTAAGGCCTGCCTGGCACCGCTGCAGTGGGAGGGGAGGAAAGTACAATATGATTACACCACGGGAAGGAACGTCGGAGCATCCGTGACATTGGACGCGGTTAATCGTCACATCAGTGTCCTCGTGGAGAAGGGGCTTGTGAACAGCAAAATGTAGGTAGGTGGTTCTCCTCCCGCCTGTTGTTCTATTTGGTATTAATATGTGTGTGCTGTGATTTACGATTTTTTAAAATTTACTTTAACTGTTTTATATGCTTCTCTCGCTCTTGTCTTGTTATCTTTGAAGCGTGCTGGTTCAAGGAGAAGTGCAACGGGTTTGCACTTTCCCTTTCACTCTCAGTGCATGCAGGACTGCTCATATTTTGAAAAGAGTGGACTAATTAAAAATATTTCCTGGGACACCGTTGATACATATTTTGGTTCTTCTGCCGGAATAGTGTTTATATTGTGAGCTCTGTCTAAAGAGCATAGTTAGTCCCAATGGACAGGGCTACGTAAAAACTCCCCCCTCAAATGTGTACGCTTATCTCTAATGGAACTGGCGTTCTTTTAGGTTCCACGGAGGGTGCTTTGAACATAGCTCTTCCCACATTCCCTGTAGATCGAATTAGATCTTTGTGTGGATCTTGGGTTTAGAGTAACGTCAAGGGTGCCCTCACTGCCACCCAAAACTCCAGCCGGTTGTACATGTGGCTGCATCGTCCTTATTGCTGGTAATCTCCCCTGCACAATCCCTTTAACTCAGTTAAAGAAGGTTCTGTAGTACAAATAAATTAAAGAATGTATCCTTGTGTAATGTAACTGGTGCTCATGTAAAGCGCTCCTGTACCTTCGGGTCGAGTTTGCGCTGCAAAAAGAATGCTTTTGAAGCCCCTATCACTGAGTAGGGAAATCTAACCCCCACCCCAAACTTTCTATGTTGACGTGCCCGTGTCTTGGTTGGGCAGTGGCTGTTTTGCGAGACCTATTGCATTTCCAATGCTTGTTCGTTGTGGAATTAAAAAGTATTTGTGGTTCTAGATGCTTCACCCTCATATAAACTTTAGCTAGTGAGAAACACATGTGGCATTTCACTTTGTCACTCTAACATTCTCTTTTAGATGATTTTTGATGAGGAGGTCGTCCTTTCCCCCAAGCACTGGTGTTTTTATAATCTCAAGCTTTGGGTTGTTTACTTAGATTGGTGCAACAATTATTGCATTGGTATTGCTAGTCCTTTATTTTATGTAAAATTATTGTATTAATTTGCCATTTGTGTCTTTTTTCATTTTTCTATTATCTTTCCTTTTTCACTATGGTTTAATACTCTTTGATCTAGACAAACATTTTTGCTCAAACGGTTTTCAAATGTCAAATTTGTTGATTTTCCCAACGCTTGTTCACAGGTGAGTACAAGGTGAATATTTACTGTACCTTGTAAAATCTATATTTCCAGTACCCTCAGGGGGTTCTTTTTCATTGTGGTATCTAAAAAGCCTGTCCATTTGTATAAATTGGTGTCGAATTTCTTGAGTGTCTCATATTTCTCTTCAATTTTGGTGCTGTTTAAATGCTTTACACTTGTTTTTTGTGTAAGCCTAGCTGCTCAGAGCCACAGCTACCCAGGGTTGAGCTAGAGAGTTTAGCAGACTAAACCAACTGGTCCTACAGGGGTTGGTAAGAGTATTACACTGTGAGATCGCGCACACACACCATATAAGACACATGATGTCCTCACAGTTAGCAAAAAGACAATTAACGATGGGCTGACTTGGGGCATGGCTTGGTCGAGGACAATGGCGGTCGCGTGAGCCTAGAGCTCCGCATCAGCCCGCAATTTATCCTCGGTAATCATACAGCCGGGGCCGTCCTGCACATTCCCTGAACCCTAGTGGGGGTCCCTGTGCTGAGGGGTGTGCCCAGGCAACTATTGAAGGCTGCCGGTGCTACAGGCCGGGAGCGGCGGCCAGCGGAGTGGAGCGAGTAGCGGAGGCCGCAGCAACGGTGACGAGGGCGGTCTACGGAGAGCCGGTGAGCCGCCCGGGCGTGGGGCTGAACCCCGGGCGAGAGACTGCTGCTGCCCCTGGGGTCTGCCGAGTGTTGGGCGGTGAGGAGGCGCTAGAAGCGGCGGGGACTCCTGCCGACGGCGCCTGAGACACCACAGACGTGGCTGGGGCATGCCGGACGGCCCCCCTCCCCTCATCGAAGGGTGACACCAGGAGAGTGACCTGAAGAGATCGCGAGTGTCGCCTTGTCGGGTGGCCATAGAGGTGAGCTCCCCTGACCCTGGAGGGCCCTCCTGGTTCGTGCCTCTGACTGGGGGGCGGAGCGGTTGTGCCTGGGATCCCGTCCGAGGGCAGCTTGCAGCCGATTGAAGTGCGCAGTTGGGCCTTGGGACGAGCGGTGTCCGGCCGGAACGGGCCCGCATACCCCAGCGGGTGTAGTGACGATCCCGCCGGCCCTGACTTGGAACTGCAGCCTTTGAGGGGGCAGAGTCACGTGAGGGCCTGGATGCGGCCGCTTGAGATAGTACAGCGAAACCTACGGCTGAGGCTGCAGCGGTGACCAGTTACATGGGCCCTGAACAGTAGCGACTTGGCCCCGGGAAGGAGATTGGAGTGGTGAGCGCTTGCGGCTGGCAGACAACAGGGAGGCTCTTGATTACTGCGCGGCCAGAGTGATTGGCCTAGAGCGGTTGGCGGCGGAGCGGATCAACTTGAGGAGGGCTTGGCGCCCGCCCGGGTGCCTGTGCGCTGCGAGACAGTGTCTGGTTGGAGCTGGGCCGCGACCTGGTGGAGGCCGTGCTGGGGCTATAACAGAGAGGTGGATGTGGCATTAAATGGGACCATCTGGTGGTGTGCCCCCAGGCGACGCAGTGATTGGGGTCCGCTTGCGCCAGCAGAGCCCCGGACTGGTGAATTACACTTGCCTAGGCCAATCTGGACACGGACATTCAAGCAGGGCCTGGGAAGAATAGCGCACAGGACCTGCGGCGCACGCTGAGGCCTCTGGAGCGATGAGGGGGAGACCCGAGTGGAACAGACTAGGAGCCTGTGGTGTAGACTGCTCTGTGGTGGAACAATCCTTTGCCGACCTTCGATTATAGAGCACCCGGAGCCCCACGTGGGTTGTTAGTGGGGGGCCCGCCTTGGTCAGGTGAGAATCGGGCAGTATGGGCAAGCCTAAGGGTCGCCAGACCGGGGCCCTCCAGGACCCAGAAGACAGTGCCCAGGAGCAGTCGCAGCCCCCCTCCCCCCGGACGATCCGGTACAGCAGCAACTCAGCAAAATATTGGAGGCTATAGCGGACACAAAGGCTACCCTCCATCAGGACATTAGCACTGTTGCGGTGGGGCTCGGCCTGCTGCGGGAGGAACACAAGAAGTTGTCGGAGAGGGTCAAAGAGACTGAGTCTAACGTCGCAGAACTGGCACCGGCCCAAAAGACCTTGGAGCATCAGATGGGGGCCCTCACGGACAGGGTGTGTTGGCTAGAACGCAGAGCGGAGGATGCCGAAGGGCGCATTAGAAGAAACGTCAGAATCCTGGGACTCCCGGAAGGGATGGAGGGCGGCGACATGGTGTCCTTCTTGGAGGGCTGGCTCAGGAGTACAGTAGCGCCGGAAGGCCTGTCCCCCTTCTACACTCTGGAGAGGGCACATAGGGTGCCAGCCAAGCCATTGGCTCCTGGGAGGCCTCCGCGTCTGGTGGTGGCTCGTCTGCTCCACTTGCGAGATAGAGATCTCCTCCTGCAGAGGGCGAGAGCAGATGGCCCCTTTACGGTCGACAACAGCAGGGTCTCTCTCTTCCCGGACTACACGTTGGAGGTGCAGGGGAAGCGGGCCTCCTACCTAGAGGTCAAGAAGGCATTGAGAGAAGAAGGCCTCCAATACTCTCTGATGTTCCCGGCCAGGTTGCGTATCATGTTGGAGGGGAACACTCACTACTTCGAATGCCCTAAAGACGCATGGGATTGGCTGGAAATGTATAAGGGTGGGACTCCTAGGGATAGGGGTGCTGGAGTCCTCGGACGGAAGGCTGCAGAACTTGGGAAACGTCAGCGACGTCGCTTTCGCAGGGGGGACACCAAAGAAACCATCCTCATTGCAGGCGGAGAAGGAGAGAGCTGAGGTGCTGCAGGCCGTATCGGGGCTAATGCAGAGTCGGAGTCCTGCTCTGGAGGCGGCAGCCGGCTCCTCAAGAGGGACAGATGGCGATGGAACTGACACTTCCCACAGTGACAGTGTAAAGCTGCCGGTGGTGACGCCCAATACGGCGGACGATATTATTTGATGTATTTGGTAAGCTAAGGCGGCTGTGTCATTTAGGAAGGGCATTGACCGATGGTTGTCTGTTTTAGGCCCTGTCTTGCTTTTCTACCCATGGGGCTGGTGCACTCTCACTGGTTGGGGCGTCCCTCTCCAATTTTGTTTGGCTAGCCCCCGTTGAGAGCCGTATTGTGTTAAGGCCTCACTTAGTACTAACCGTTTCACATGATGTTTGGGCGGCTGACCGTTGTCAGACTGCCCTGGGGTTGGGGAGTTGACCACCTTATGGGTCCTTTTGTTGGTCCTTTATGCCTGCAGAGGGGCGGGATGTTGCGTGATATTGGAGGGCGCTGAGGGGGGCTCCCCTTCGTGGTGTTGCTTGATGACATCCAGTGGGAATGGCAGGGTCTCAAAGTGTTATACGGTTCCTAACATGGAACATCAGGGGGATGGGGTCTATCGCAAAGCGCCATACTATCTACTTGTACCTGAGACGACGGGATATTCATATAGCGTTCCTGCAAGAAACCCACCTGAGCAGTGAGGAGGCTGGGAGGCTGAAACGGAGATGGAGGGGCCAGGTCTTCGCAACTACATACTCGGCCTTTGCCAGGGGGGTGCTGATCTGGGTCAAACCGGGGGTCCCTTTTGCCATAGAGCGGTCGTGGCTCGATGCGGGAGGCAGATAAGCACTGGTTGTTGGGAGGTTGGGGGGGACAAGAGGTCACCCTAGGGAACATTTATGCACCTAACCAGGATCAGGTTGGCTTTCTGGATTCCTTTTCTGCTGTACTAGCGGGTCATTTGAGGGGCAATCTGGTTCTCGGGGGGAATTTTAATTGTGTGGCGGACGTTGTCGCGGACCAGTCACATCCTCCCTTAATGGGGTCTCAGCCACACCGCACAGCCTTGGGGTTTAGGACATGGGTCACACACTGGGGTCTCGAAGACATTTGGAGGCTGCAACATCATAGCCATAGGGAGTTCTCTTTCTTCTCACCGGTACACCAGGTGCATACTCATCTAGATACGTTCTTATGTTCCCCCGCATTTAATAGCGCTGTCACCCATACTGAATACTTAGGACGTACCCTGTCAGATCACAGTCCGTTGGTAATGACGTACCAACCCCTGGGAAGGCGCCCTCTGATCCCCACTTGGCGGCTTAACTCGGCACTACTAGAGGACGAACCTTTTCGCACGTCACTGCACACTCAGATACATATTTCCCCGTTAACGCCAACACGGCCTCCTCCGTTCAGGTGGAATGGGAGGCGTTCAAGGTGGTAGTGCGGGGTCATTGTATGGGACAGGCAACGGGAGCCTATAGAGAGCTCCGTCGGGAACTATTAGACTTGGAAGGGTCCATCCGCGGCTTAGACAACGCTCAGGGTACTGGGGACGCCTCCCGAGTGGCACTGCGGGCTGCGAGAGTGGAATATAATGCTGCACTTGGGCGGCTACGCTGCTATAACCACAAGGATTACCTAGACAGGGTGCAGCGGGAGGAAGGTAATGCGGGCCGCTTGTTAGCTCGGTTAATTAGACCGGAGCTAGGGGGATCCCCCATCACACAAATTGGCCTGGACACCGGGGAGGTGGTGTACAGCACGGACGAGATCAATGAATCTTTTCTCACATTTTACGAACAATTATACGTGCCCCGATTTCGGCTCCCCGATCGGTGGTGAGGGAATTTCTGGAGCCTCTGCGAGTGTTGGAGGAAGAGGATCAAGACGGGTTGGGGGAACCCATAACTCTGATGGAGGTTAAGGCTGCCATCCATGCGTTGGCTCCTGGCAGGACCCCGGGGTCGGATGGCCTTCCGGCCGAATTTTATCAACGTTTCGCAGAGCTACTTGCGCCGCACATGGTTCGGCTGTACCCCGATTCGTACGAGGCTGGGGAGTTGCCTGGTTCCGCGCGGGCAGCCCTGGTGGTCCCCCTCCAGAAATCTAAGATTCCCGGGGCAGGAGTTAAGGAATTTAGGCCCTCTCCATGCTCAACATGGATTTTAAGATTCTAGCAAGGTGTTGGCAGGTAGGCTGTTACCGCACATGAAGACGTTAATACACTCTGATCAGAATGGGTTTATCCCTTCCTGTAACACCTCTTATAATCTTCGCAGGCTCTACTCTGTGCTTTACCACTCTGAGACCCCGTCCATATTTCAGGCCGCGGTGCTCTCGGTCGACCTGGAAAAAGCTTTTGACACGGTGGGGAGGGACTATCTATTCGAAGTGATGATGCGCATGGGCCTGGGAGAGGCTTGGGTGCGATGGGTGCGGCTCCTGTACGCAGCGCCTACTGCAAGGGTTAGGACGGGCAGAACAATCTCCAGAGAGTATAAGGTGTTTCGGGGGACTTAGCAGGGGTGCCCCCTTTCCCCCCTCCTATTCGCCTTGGAAATTGAGCCCCTTGCTGAGAGACTTCGCCTGGGTGGGGACGGGATTGGGCTTGATATTGGAGGGCGGACGCACCATGTTTCCCTTTACGCAGACGACCTTTTGTTATACCTGTCGGAGGTAGTTGAGGGTACATCAACAGCTATACGTATTTTGGAAGATTTTGCAGGCATATCGGGCCTAAGAGTCAACAAAGCGAAGACGTTCCTGTTCCCGGTTGCGGGCCCTGCCCCCCGGCCGGACACGTTGATGGCAGATATGGTATGGGCCCCGAATACGTTTAAATACCTGGGCATAAATATATTCCATTCGCTCGATGACCTGAAGGAAGGCAACCTGGGTAGAGCGTTGCGCTCGTTACGCGCGTGCGTACACTTTTGGCGTACGCTGCAATTGCCTGTGATGTCCCGGATCTCACTATCAAATGGTCATGCTTCCGCGCCTATTGTACTTCTTTGTCAATCTTCCGGTTCTCATGCCTGGCGCCTGGTTTCGTCCACTGAACACCCTACTGCGAGACCTGGTGTGGGGCGATGGGCGCCCTAGGCTGTCTCTCACAACGTTACAACGCCCCGTCTGAGGGTGGACTGGGAGTACCGAACTTTGAATATTATATGTTGGCTGGCCAGTTGCAGTGGCTGGCACAATGAATATAGGGTGTGAACGAGGATGGGACGTTCTTGGCGCATCCGGCCTCTCACCCGAGCTTAATAGTGGCGAAATTACTGATACCAACAACGCCCACCCCGTACAGCTCCTTACTTCAGCGCTCTGCCTTCCAAGCCTGGAGGCGCTGCCAGGGTAGAGAACGGCGACTTGTCAAGTACACTCCTATGTTGCCCCTCGTGGGTCTGCCACATGGCGATTCACAGTCTGTCTTCACTAATGAGCAATTGGCCCCCTGGACAGTGGCTGGGCTCGATAATGTTGGGGATTGTTTTCTGGACAAATCCCTGCTTCCATTTGACGGGCTTATGGAAGATTGTGGTCTGCCCCCGGGCCAGTTCCTGCACTACGAGGCCCTGGCCCGTACGTTTGCTCAGCTGTGGAACAAAGGGAGAGATGAGCCGGAGCCGCATCCAGTATTGCATGCCTTGTTCACACTTGGGACGGCGGGGCACCTAGTGAAATGGTTTTACGTGGCCCTGCAATCGGCGTCTGTACGTCCCTTAGATAGGCTACGGGCAAAATGGGATAGGATCGGAGACAGAGTTCTTACCGATGCGGAGTGGCGGATGTTTCTGCACTATCACAAGAACATTTCTTGCAATACACGCCTCAAATACATATAGTTCAATTACACGCACATGGCTTACATGACACCTCACCGCCTTAATGTGACCTATGGGGGGGGGTGTCCGTGGCTGTCCTCGGTGCTTATATCCAGATGCGGACTTCAGCCACATGACCTGGGACTGTCCGGGCCTACGGCCTTTCTGGGGGGCCGTGCTCGGTAAGCTCGCTGCGGTGTTGGGCAGAGTGCTGCCCTCCACCGTGCAGACGTGTCTCTTGGGTCTCTTTCCCAGGCCGCCAAAACGCAAAGTAGGGAATAGGCTAGTGGATCTTGCGCTAGGTCTGGCGAAACGTCGCATTGCGATGGAGTGGAAATCTCAGAGGGGACCTGCATTTGAGACCTGGAACAGGGACGTCATCATGTGGGCTGGAGCGGAGGGCAGGGCACTCGGGTCGATTCCGATTCAGGCCGGAAATCTCCCCGAGCCGGACCCGGAGAGTTTTCCGACCAAATCGGACCCTAGCAGTCCGACCGAACGAGTACGATGCGTTCGCAGCAATCGGACTCGTTCGGTCGGACTCTCATTGAAGTCAATGGGAGCCGGTCGTACAACGCGTACGCGGGCTCCCATTGACTCAATGGGTGCGAGGCGAACAAGGGCGCCCCTTACAGCGGGTACGCGTCGAAGCGACTCGCGCCGTACATGCACAGGTAGGGGGGACCCATGGGTCCCCCGTGTGCAGCTAGGCGTACAGGGGGGTCCGACACGGACCCCCAAAGTCCGGCTCCGACTGCTCTTTGGAGCCGGACTGCGCGAGTCGGTCGGACTGCCCGAGGCGCGCATCGTACTTACCCGGCCAGGGAACATCTCCATTGCGCGGTGCGAGTCGTGTCCGTGCGAGTCGGTCGGAGCGGTTGGGTCCCGCGAACGAGTCGGTCGGCGATTTCGCGAGCACTCGCATCGTACTCGCTCGCCCGGACGCACGTCCGAATCGGTCGGGAAAGAGGGCTCCGAATCGGATCCAGTAAAGCCGGATACGATTCGGTGCCCTACCGGCCGAGATCGGAATCGACCCCTCAGTTGGGAGGAATCGAAGGGCATGAGAAAGCACCCAATTGCCGGTCAATGGAGGGAGGTGATGGCGACCTGGGAAAACCCTGAGGGGCCTGCGACTAGTGGGTCGGGATCGGATTCTGGGCAGGGGCCTCGCCCCAAAGGGACTTAAACTGTCAGGTTCACGGTGTCTTTCAAGACAATACCGGGAGCCTGCCTGAATAATATTGAATACCGTATTGGAATAAGTACTCCGTACACTCCCTGTCCTGGTGCGGCGGCTTAGACAGCGGTTAGGGGTTCTCCTCCCCCCCCCTATGCTCCTAGCCTTCCTCTGGGAAACTTTAGTATGCTATGCCTCCCCCTCACGCAAGTTATATCTGTTAGGATATGCTTTGCCCCTCTGCATAAGGCCCTTTTGTTTCCTCATTGTTTATGTTGGGAAGGTTGTTTACAGTCTCCCCTTTTTAGGGCTCGCTGAGCCAGCGCATGCGCTGCGAGACATTTAGTTAGTGGCTTTTCAAAGTGCTACCACAATCTTTTCCTGGCCTCAAGCTTGCGTTCACGAGTGCGTGCACGCGCGCAGCCGCCATGTGGCTTTCATGGCTCATATTGCTCTCCCAAGCGCCTCGCTCTGCCCCTCCCCCCACCACAGAGCGCGTCCCTGCCATCACTTTTGCTTTCACGGCCGCGTTACTTTCACGGCCGCGCGGCCAATGCTTGTTTTCCTTAGTGCAGCCTGCACAACATGCTTCTACTGCGTCTATCGTTTTTTTAAAGTTCTCTATGTGTGTCTCATTTGTGCTATTTGTAAAATCACAGCACATTATGGAGGTGGAAGCAGCTCGAGATGTGAATCACTCACCCTGTGCCTCGGCTGGTAAATGGATTCCCCAGCTGCTCTTTCACTGGCCTTCTTCATCCCATACTCTTGTGGGCTTGAACAGACAAACTGCACGTTTATTTTTAGGTCTCGCCACGCAGCGCACATGCGCTGCATAGGAAAAAGACCTATAGTAATCGCTTCGGCTTTTCAGCCAAAAACGTAGCACGCATTGCATTGCTTTCAATGGCAATGCGTGCATGTTTAGCGATTCTCTTGCGGGAGCGAGCTTTGGCAACATATGTTTGCTCGCTCCCGCAAGGGAATCGCTGTGTGTTCTCTCGCACTCCCCCACCCCTCCCACTTGCTAGCCCAGTAGTTTCACTTTCATGCCAGCGGGCCGCGTTTGTGTTTCAGCGCTTGTTTTTTTTTCTTTTTTTCAGCGTGCGCGAGTTTGTACTTGTTTCCTGCGTCTCCGCTTGTCGGCAGTGATCACCACTGCCGATGGTAATCATCGCTGGATAGATTATAGCAGCGTACATAAATTGAAATGCTCGCCGCTCATTTACAAGTGTGCGAGATTTACAGGCAGCCATCATCAGAACTCAAACTGAAACGTTTAAAGCACAGAAAGCGAACAATCAAGTTACATGTAGGCTCTAAATTACTTGTAACCCATTGCAACCGATCGTAAGCAAAGCCTGCATTGCCTTGCTAACAGGGAATCAGTTCATAGGCAGGGGTGTTAAAACAATTTTCAGAGTGGGGGTGATGCCATAAATGTTACGTTATGAAATCATATAACCTGTGAATAATCCAAGTGCCACACACAGAACAATTTATAGCAAATGGGCCACTCCCATTCAGCCGGAGACTTCCTGGTCTTCTCAGGGCATGGACCAAGAACAGATTGATGCTTGTTTGTATTTCACAGTCTCTTTCTGCGCATCTTCCAAGTATCTCTGTATTGCTTTCCACACCTGTATATCTTTCTCTCAGCCTTACTCGTATATGTAGTATAATCACTATGTAGAGCAAATTTGTTCATTATAAAACGGAGGACAGTGGGGTTGGGGAGAAGGTTGCATATGCAAAGCAGCCTAAAGGCTTACTGTTCCACATGCAGTGTTGCCTCTCATGCACTATGCTAGTATAAACATTCAAAACAACAGTATGCTCAAAGCCAAATGTGGAACTTTTTTTTTATTTTTTTTTTAAGAACTTTTATGTGGGGCTGTCCTGTTCAAAAGGGGTAAGCTGCATAGAGGATTTTCTGTTGAGGTCAATGTGATGTAAACGGTCTGTGTAATGATAGTGACAAATCACTTGCAATTGCCCAATGGAGTGCTTGCTAAGACTCTGCTCCAGGCTTTCTGTACAGCCACACAGCAGTCCTGTGACAAGGTTGATGACACGCTGATCAGGATCGCCCCTCTTGATTCATATGTTCTCAGGTGATAAAGATGGGTGGGTTGAGTGAATCTGTGTTGATTGCATGTTCAATGGATGTTTAAACTGCTCCATTCTTTGTCCACACACATCTGCAACTCCTTGCTCCAAAATGAGGGAAAGTATCTTTAAGTCGGGCACTAAATCACAAACACTCGAGTAACTAATTCAGTTAATGACTTACTGTTCAACATGTATAAAAACAAAGACAAAAATGTTGGCATAGGCGAAACCTTGGAGCAAGCAGCAAAATTACTGCCAGACGTCTGTCTTTAAAAACAAAAAAATGCCATGCTATTTCTTTTTAATTTACCAATCCCTCTCGTACTTGCAAACAAAGAAATGCTGTCCAAGGCATTTTTTAGGCATGCTTGTGTAAATGATTCAATGTGTGCAAATACAGAATGATGCAGCCACGCCATTGCAACTTTTTTGTGCTTTTAGTTGACTTTGTCATGTGGCACACCATCACGAAAAGGCATTCCCAAAGGCGAAACCTACTTGCTTTGCCAATGTTGGTTTTGAATGTAGCACAAATAATGTTCATAACAGTTTTCAAGGCTGCATTCATTACAACAGGGCTTGCGGACTTTGGAAAAATCGCACATATGGATGCATCTCTTTAATACTGCATTTCCCCTAAATTCCCTCCCAGTGAACAAAGGAGATAACAAAAATTCAGCCTCTTTTAAAAAAAATGTTTTTTCTTAAACATTTTAATTCCTTCGCTAACCTTTTTCTAATGTCACATAGGAGATTTAGCGCAAGAAAAAAATAATACAGAGTATAGGTTTTGGAAAATTCGTTTAATACGTACTTATAGCCAGTAACCTCGGTGGAAGGATTTGGCTTGCTTACTACATTTTTTTACCCTGCATATACCTAGTATGAAAAATTGAAAATCATTGTTTTTTACAGTGTGTGCTCTAAAGCCCCATAACATTCTATAACTGATCTGCAGTTAAAGTATTTTTAGAATTATGTGATAAAATGTGCTTATTAGTTGTGGGGCATGTTATTTTTGTAAACTGGGGCGACAAGAGTTTGAAGACCATCACCTTAGGACATGCTGACATACTAATTTACTAATCAGGGACTTCAGTCTGATGAGAATGAGATGCAGTTCGGGAGCTTTAGTTCAAAGAAATCACTTAAGAGGGCAAACATTGACATTGCATTAAATACTCTCAGTTATAACTCAACCCTTGCTTAATCCGAAAACACAACATTATGGTCAAGTAAGGCCTTAAGAGATATGGGAGAGTCGAGACTAGTAAGGTCAGATCTGGAAACGCAAAACCCCTATCCTACTCTTGAGCCAAAATGTTATAGCATCACACTTTGAGGCGCTGATTCTATTTTGCAAGTAGTCCTATTTACAATGGATTCAAATTCAGTTAAGTGATAGCCTACTCCCCCACTAAGGAGATGCACCAGCACCACACTTAAAATACCTTGGCTATCCACATCTAGTTTGGTTTTACCTTAAAATTAATATGACAGAGGATGTCAATGCTCCACCCACATTATGGGGTCACAAATAGGTCCTAAACTTAAAATAGTGTTAATGTTAATGTTATTGGTATTTATAGAGCGCTGTTACCGAGGGTGTCCTGGCGCTGTGTAAAGGCCTACAGAGGACTAAAGCGATATGGGGGGTTAGCAGGATCAATTCGAGAACAACCATGTCTTCAGTGCCTTCCTAAAGGCCAGCAGATTGGTCATGCTTCTCAAATAAAATGGCAGAGCATTCCATGCTCTGGCCGCGTTAGCTATAAAGCTTCTGCCACCCCAGTTGGCTTTTTTCACCCAAGGGACCGTCACGAATTTTGCATCGGAAGACCGCAGTGCTCTTTTTGGAATATACCAGCGGAAGCGCTGTTTTAAAAATTCTGGTCCTGTTTCCTGAAGGGCTTTAAAGACCAGCCATAGAGACTTAAATTGAGTACGCTTCCTGATCGGCAGCCAGTGAAGTTTTTTAATTTTGGCTGAAATTGATTCGAACTTTGGTGTACCTGTAAGGAGTCTGGCCGCTGCATTCTGCCAAATCTGAAGTTTATTCATTGACCCTTCCTGAATCTTAAGATAAGATAAAGTGTGCAGGCATGTTGAGTGACCATCAATTAACACCCAGTAATTGAGTAGCTTCTTTACCGATTGTCCACGTTAGTAGAGAAACAATATCTGTGAACCATAATGACCTTTGTCTGCCTATAAAATACCAGGGTAGACTAATCAATGTAGCCTCTAATGGAAAGGAAAACAAGCATTGGCATAGCCAATAGGTCTCGCCTTTGGGACCTTATAAGTGTTTAGCTATGCAACAGTTGATGTTGTTGCACCAAGGCTATTGTGCTGCTTAACGAAATACTGATAAGGTCCAAAAAGCGAGACCTATTGGCTATGCCAATGCTTGTTTCCCTTGGCTCTATTTCGTGCACTGTGCTCTCTGCACGGCTTGGCAGCTTACGAAGCAAGTTATAGTCTTTGTGGGAAGTTTGTAGTTTGTAGTGTAGTTTGAGATCCTGTTTATGGCAACTGATTCACTGTGTGTTCTCCGCATATGCCACAGAGTAAAGATAACCATCTTTACTACGAGCCTAATTTGCACTTTATTATCCCGTTGGTCTCCTTTCCCAACACTCGAGAAACTAGTCAAGCCTATCACACTAGTCCAGACTGTTTATCGCATCCGCCCTTCTTTTTCTCATTATAAAGTATGAATACATTACAATTAGCTTACAGTATAAAGGTAGCTTAAAGACAATGTTACCCTTTGTGATAATTTAAAACTATGGACAAAATGGTGTAGCTTTATGTAGTTTTTTCGAGCTTGCGTTGATGCATTTAATAAATATATTTTTTATTTTAAAAATGTGTACAATTTACTGTTGTGGAAAATAAAGGAGGGGATGTGGCGTAATGGCCAAAGCTGCCGACTTCGTATCTCGGGGTCATCTCAACATCTTGTGATTCTGGACAAATTACAAAATCTCCCTACCCTACCAAAGACTAATGTGACTTTGTGAAATGTAACTGGTGCTCATGTAAAGCACTCGCCTTCGGGTTGAGTTTGCTTTGCATAAAAAACTGCTAAAAAAAAAGGAAACACTCCTTCAATTTTTGTATTGGACAGTGCTGCTATATCAAAAGCAGCAAGAGCCCTTTTCCTCTTCCATGTTTCTTCTCCCTCTTTGTTTGTACCCAACAATATCTCTTTTAAAAGAAAGTGCCGCTGCATTAAAGGGCACGTAAAATAACTACAAAAAGAAGAACCGTTTCACATATAAAGTACCCGCACCGTTTCAGATAGAAAGGAACTCTTTGAAAAGAAATTGTTTTGAATTTGCGTTTACACATTTGAGTAATATATTTTTTAATACTTACTTTATTTTACTTATATGCTTTACTACAAACAAAAGCCAGTTATCCTTCTTAATTATATATTTAGTGTTAAATAGTGCTTAATTTTATTTGAAAGGCAGCATGTTTTTTAATGTTAGTTATTTATAGGTGCAATGATTTATTTAACATGGGAACGGAGCGCATTAAAGTGCCAATAAGTATTTTTGGTGATACTCCGCCATATTACACTTCTCGCCACAGTACTTACATCTGAGAAGGGGGTAAGCGACCACTCATTACTACTTTTTATGTGGACTAAACATAATATAGGTAGAGCAGGATAGGGGGGTGGCGTTATAGTAAAATGAAATTTTGTCTCTTGCTGTCACTTATCTAGTTCTACATCCAGTGCATATATTTTTAGTCACCCTTATTGTTTGTTCATTTCATATATGTATTTCATTGTAAAAGACTTTATTTATATTTTAAATGAAGCGTGTACGCAAATTGTTTCAGTACTTTTCAAATATGCGTTTGCCTGTTGACCTCAAGTCATATTCGCTGAGTGCACACTTTGGACGAGTAGATATTTTTGCATTAATTAGTGGCTGCTTTTGGATAGCTTGTTGGGATTTGCTGTCCTAATCCTACTCTGCTCATGTTTTGTTCATTTAGTCCATAGCCTCCTTTTTTGCAATTTCCCCGTAATGTGAGAGACGCCCACACAATTCCACAACAAACAATTACAATACAACACATCTCTCCCTCATACTTCCACCAACACCATCATCTCTCCCCAACACACCCATTACCCCTCTCATCTCTCCATCTCCCTCACACTCCCACTACCCCCTCTCATCTCACAATTTCACTGCACCCTGTAATCTCTCCCTTACACTCTCTATCCCTCTCTATAATTCATGCTCACACATGCTACCTTCCGGTACCTCCTTGCGCTGTGCACGGCTACACCTCTTGCCTCCCCTTCTCCCCTAGGTGCCCCTCTCACTTGTCCCCCACTCTCTCTCTCATACTATCCCTCACCCCTCTATCGCTCTTTCACGCACTAATCCTGCCTCTCTCATCTGGTTATCTTTAGCTCTTCGAGCACAATATCTTTCCAGTGCATTTTCTAGGTTTCCGTCCCTCAAACCCACGCTCTCTTCCTCTTCTTTGGGTGTCTTCTGCATACACAAACGCTCGCTCTTTATACACCTATAGTCTGCTAACCCCTGCTTTCTCTCTCTCACACACTATTACTGCTCCTCTCTCTAGAGTTCATTCACTTCATGCACAAACTACAGATCCCTCTCTATCTTCCTTTCTATCTATTCCTTGCATCTCACCCCTATCTATTCACCATACCACATAATTCTATTACACAAATACACTACACACCACACAATACCAGCCCACACAATTCCACAACTAATAATTCCACTACACACCACAAACATCCACATCACTCCAAACAGAAACACATACGTAAAAGACATTATCAATTACAATGCCAAAAGCTCTAACTCTCGCAAATGCGAGACCTATTGCATTGCAAATGCTGGTTTTCTATTATGACTGTTCTTAAACAAGTGAAGTAGCATGTAGACGATTAAGACTGCTATATATGTAACTTGATCCGCTGGTGGACACTCTCTTGTCAATTATTGGGAACAAACACTGGTGAAACACATACTAGGGAATATGGACAACTTCTACAAGTGGCAGTTACGTGTCGACGATGGGCTGGAACGCGACCTTCTGTGTCCATGGTCTCTGTGATGTAAGCTGGACTCCTTTCATGGTTGTGATTATGGACACTAAAGGGCGTATCTCACTGATGCTCCAATATGCCCATGGAGTCACATGGTCTTAATAAAGATGTGGTATCATTAATGTTATGCATGTAGAACATTTAAAAATGCAAATAAAAATACTTAAAAAAATATATATATTAAAAAAAATATTCAAAAGAACAGAGAAAGGAATACAATTATAGTCCAAAACAATTAGGGAATTTCTAATGAATTTCTTATGTTTGAAATAAATTACATTCTACAGAAACTTGAAAATGAAAAAAAAACCAACCAAAAAAACGATGGGCTGGCTTGGTACACAGAGCCCCTCTGTGAACAAGTGGGTCAGGGATACTGTGGAGTGGGCTCTGGCAGAGAGGATACACATCTAGAAGTTAAGAGAAAGTTGCTGAGAATTTCATGACTTAGGCAGACACTGCAGTCGTTCATGGACGAACAAGAATCTGACACTTAAATCCCCCACAAACATCGGAGTTGCAAGATGAGATATAGGAGGCACACATCGGGGAACTTTGGTACTTTTGATTCCCACTCAATCTTCTGAGAGTCCTGGTCACATAGTGCGCGGAGGGCATGGGATGGGAAAAATGTAAAGTGTATGTAAATGCAATAAGTTAAATATTTATGTAGCTAATGCATTGACATCTATAACAAGGATGTGGAAGCTTGTGACACTCATTAAATCTCTTTTCATATTAAAACTAAAATACAGTTGTTAAAATAATAACATCTAAGCATAAACATCTGTTATTCAGTGCCAAAGTACCCTTGCGTGAAGGTGCGCTTTACAAATGCAAGTTATGTCAAAAAATATCAATGGGCCCCAACTCTGTCTCTCACCCATCCCTCTAAAATTCTCCTCCCCAACTCCCTGGCTGTTGGCTCAGAGCCCCAAAGTAACGGACCATAAAATGTGATCCCCACAGTTTACTTGCTATGGTAAAGAACGACAAACCTTTCCCGATCAGTCATAATGAAGTTACCTACATCATCTCTTCTTCTCCCACCTTGTGTCTACTATGGCTCTTTTCTTCCCTACTGAATCCAGACACTCCGCCCATGCCTATCAATGAGTCTTTGTGTCAAGACCGCCAAGGAGCCATCAATCACCTCGGTCATCCTCATCCACCTATTCTCTACAGTCCCTCCAGCATCAGTGATTTGACCCAGCCTGCCACTGGAACAAGCCACAGGAATCTCCTCCACTGCAAACAAGAATGCAGCCACAATGTCAATGAGGATGCCTGTGACATGCTCGGCTCTAAATAGATTATGATGCAAGCACCGAAGCACGAATAATGTCAGCAACTGTAACAGCTTTGCATCTCTAGCAGACTGCCTGTTCACAATTGCCAAATTGTCCACATTAAACAGAACTTTCTTGTTCTTCAAGTGCCTACCCCAGAACACCAAAGCCACAATCAGTTGGAAAATTCCAAAAAAGCAATACTGCAACCCTCCTATTTCCATACTCCAGCCCCATGTTCAGAGCCCCATCTTCCTTGCCAAAAAACTGACCAAATTCTATTGCACCTGCCACATCTGACAAAATCTGGAAGGACCATTCTGACTAGTCGCCTAATCCCCACAATGGAGTACCATTAAAATTTCCCAAGGACGCTCTCCACACCCTCAAATCCACTCTTCCACCAATTGTACCAGATCCACTCTCACCCTTTCCACCAGTCGTATACTGTGATGCTGCTGCACGATAATGCCGCCATCTTCACAGAATCTATTTCAAACCAAATGAATGTCAAAACTGTACCTGGCTCCACCATCTTCCCTGGTGCCAGCAGTACTCCCTCGTCAACTCTTGAAAGTGTTTCAGGAAGTGGTGGCAAGAACCAGGGTCATTCTCCCTAACAAAATAGTGTGTGAGAGACTG
This sequence comes from Calotriton arnoldi, assembly GCA_963921515.1. Lineage (NCBI taxonomy): Eukaryota > Metazoa > Chordata > Amphibia > Caudata > Salamandridae > Calotriton > Calotriton arnoldi. The sequence goes on along the minus strand of CAWUFW010000272.1, from coordinate 137,321 downwards.
AACTCCTGATGTAAATGTCAACAACCACTGTAAAAAAGAACTGACCTTTTTAAACAGTGCACATGAAACGGAGCAATTAACTGGCAAGGCCTTATCCACAAACAAACAGCCCTTAAACTGTATGCCAAAGAGCAAAAAAACAACTGGATACACCATTAAAAGTCCAAATGCTGCCTTGATATCCCAATTTGCCAAGGATACGCCTACTCCCGCCTTCTGTATTAATTTTATAGCTACATCCACTGAAGGGTGCGCTCAGATACTAGCCCATCAAGTATAACATCATTAACAGATTGTCCTTAACTGACCTATCAGTCTAAACTCACCTTTCTCTTTCTTTGGGATCACGCCTGCTAATGAAATAATTGCATTTTCAAACAGCTATAACTTAAAAATATCCTGCTAGCCTTTATCTTCCTCTATCTCCTTTGTCAATTTTTACCTTGTCACATCTGGGTGTTTTCTTGCCGAACTCAAGTTCTCTGCCCACTTTCCCACCCGTGAGCCCTCATACCCAACCAAACACCATATTGATAACCTTCCAAAAGTAACTCTGCATTGTTTCTGTTTTCATTGAATTGCTATCAGGACTGTAAACACTCACGTCCTAACTGACGTATAAGACTTTCCCCAACTGACCCCGATTGCCTCTTCCCCCACCCCTCTGCTGCGGCCGTCCTCCACCACGCCTTCCCTAACTCCTCCTGCCTGGATCCCACAATGCGTAAGTGGGGGCTTACCTCCACATTTTGAACAATTGTGTTTAAATCTGCAATACCTTCTATTGCAGAATCATTTATTATATCCTCAACAAGTTCATGTTTGCCCTCTGCCTGCACCCTCCTGGGTGACCACTCTTAATAGGGCCGATAAAGAACCAGCAAACCACTAGCCTTTGGCGCGGGTGCTGGTCTACTTGGTGCCAACCATTGCAGCCACAGGTCCATCTACAGGTCTCGCTGTCTTCCCTCAACATCTTCTTCCAAACTTGCCAGGAGATCTTGGTCATAAACCAAGGCATATCCACCAAATGTTATTCGAGCTTCCTGAATGGCACAGATATACTTACATAGCGCTCAAAGCAATCTGGCCCAATACACACTGCGACACTCGCGTCAATGAGAACCAAAGGCTCGAATTCCTCCTCTTTCGAGCTTTCCTTGGCAGTGTAGCAATTTAAAAACCTCCACATACTCTCCTTTCCAAATCTTTTGCTTTGTGACTACCATAAGATGTGCCCCAACAATTTTGTAATACCCAAAGGCAATTTTTAAAGTTTTATCTGTTTACTCTTTGTCTTTATAGTTGTTGATCGCTGCATCAACCGACCTTCCAATTACCGACCCTTCACTCTCCTTTCAGCCATCATTATTTTTGACCGCCTGCTTTTCTCGCCCACTCCTTGATCTGACACATTTATCTTTTAGTTACCGCACCTCGTTTCCTTCACCTCCATCCTCATTACCTACACCTTTGGATCGTGACCTTGCATCCAATTTACAAAACATTTTCCCAGCATTCTTACCTGTCCTCATGGTCAGGGCCTGCGCAAAAGCCTGCTGTCCTGCCACAAGCCGCCTCCTTCCAGGGATACCACACACCCCGTAGCTGCAGCTGGCAGCTCCTTCTGCACCCGCAAGACATCAACCTCTCCCGAGGAAGCCATTTGATCCCCAAGCCTTTTAAATCTTCTTAACACCAATGCCATTCCTCCTCACTCTTAACCGGTCTCCCTCAATGCACCAGGCCCACAAATTCCCTTTCCTCCATGTCATCATCCTCAGCAACGTCTCATCCTGCTCCGCACACATACTTTGCCGCACGGTCACTCCAGTGGTGCTTGGGACCTCCCCATCGTCCACACAAACATCACCCAAATGCAAAGCCTCCGTGCTATTGTCTTCGTCAAGGAGCCACACCAGACCTTCCTTACATTGCTTCTCTGAGGTCCATTGCAGCCACTGGGTCGGCCACACAGGACTGTGCCCGGTCTTCAGTCCAGGATGCAGGAGCAGCACAAAACGCTCCCACCTACCTTTCTTCCCTTGCATTCTGGATTGACAGACATTTCTGGCCACCCAACCCCCTCCCCATCATCCTAGTCCTCATCTGCGATCTACTCATCACTCTCTATCTAGCTTCCTTTGCCTTCACTCTCCTCTTCCCTGTGGCCTGCCAGTGGTCCCAGATTCCCTATTTTTACTCATATGAACCATCCCCAAACTACTCCCCAGCCCTGCCATTCTCCGGTAATCTCTACCCTCGTACTTGCTCTTAACCCTTTCCTCCTCGTGGCCCTCTCCTACGCCCTTCACAAACCATCATGAAGCCTCTCACGTCCTTACTGCTCTCGTCTTCGCCCAAATCCAGCAGCGCTTCCACCACTGCAGAGGTCCATCTACAATGCGGGCTTACTCCGCCGTCTGAAGGTGTGGCCTGTTTGTGAGTAGCAGCTTGCTGATGCCACACGGAGCCACAATGCATGCTGGGATTGAGCTTGCGCTACCTGACAGCACCACCTGCTGCCCACCCTTCTCCTACCAGTGTCACCAGGCACAGGGCCTGGGGCCTTTTTTCAAGCTCAGCACCCTTTCTTCCTGCCACCCACAATGTGAACCCACCAAACCAGTTAAGTCTTGTCTGTACGCCCATACTACCAGCCCCTCTCTCCTCCACAATACCTGTACCGCTGCCTTCAAAGGCTTATCTGCCCTTGAAAGGTGCCCCTGGCTTCACCCCACAGCCTCCACCACTACCGAATCCTCTATGCCCTCTGCCTTCTTCACCTGTGACTTTGGCGGTGAGTTATCTAACATTGCTGCAACACCCTCAGCTGAGCACCTGGCAAACATTCATGCTCTAAAGCCTCTGGAATAAACAAATCCTCCCTTCCTGCATCCTTCAATGCCAGCAATTCCTCAACCTCTACCCTGCTCATTAGCCATCCCCGCCTCTACCTACACTTGCCCCATCGTCAAGGCCTGGCCACTAACCAGAAACCCGCCAATACCCTTCCTCGGTGGCTGAGGTGCTGCTGACAGGAAGGTGCCAGCAGAAGCACAAACACAAAATACCAAGCATTTCTAAGAAAAGCCAGCGTAGATTTATTGTTTTTCTAAAATGTTAACAATGGTAGAGATTATCAAAAGTAAAACAAAATATATCAATCTCAAAATGAAAATGAACTGAACATCTGTCAACCCCATATTAAAACGCCCCCTTCCAAACCTTTTATTTTTATAAACAAAGTTTATTATGGCTATAATTAGTTTGGCAAAAGGCAAGACTTTTTCAAGGGCAAATAGGATATTTATGCTACCTGTCCACTGAAAAACTAAATAAAACTGCGTTTTGAGGGCTCTACAAACAAGCATTTGCAATGCAATAGGTCTCGCATTTACGCGAGTTTGAGCTATTCGCATTGTAAATTACAATGTCTTTTATTTATGTTTTGGTTTTTAAAACAAATAAAAGGCATTGTCATTTGCAATGCTAGTAGCTTAAACTCTCGCAAATGCGAGACCTATTGCATTGCAAATGCTTGTTTACCTTGTCTCCATTATGAAATAATACGTTTTTCATTAGCACCGCCATAAACTGCTTCGGCCATGTTTCTTTGCTCCTGCTAACAAACTACTAAAGTAAGTGCCAGTCTTTGACATTTACAGCCTCTTTTTCACATCCTGGTACTCGAGATGGTAAAGTGTTGATTAGTTGCCTATTCGAAATGTTTACATTGTTGTAGCTATATCAAGTTTGTCTGATTCCTTTCTTATGGCCTCAGTCTTCAGACATCTGTATGATCCACTTGTTTGTATGCATGTGTTGCCCTTACAGACCCATTCATGTAACTCTACAAATGTGCGCCTTGACTTTGCTACCAAGCACATTTCAAAACCCCTTTGCTAGGGTGGAGGGAGGTGTGGGTGGGGGGGGTGGGGTGGGGAGGCGGCCCTGGCCAGGCGAACCTGTAATTTACAGGCTATTCATCTTTCCTTTTGTTAGTAAACCCTGTAAGACTTTGATTGACGTATGAGTAGATTTTCTTTAACACTGTCTTTCGCCACCCAAATACGCATGGGAGCTAAATCAACTCATTTCCATCTAGTTGATTTGTCCAGAGTACACCCGTCTTGTTCTTTTGAGCAATACAGCGTTATTTTCCAGGCGCCTGTATCATGCCAGCATGTACTTGAATCTCACCCAGAACAGTCTTTGCAAACTGCAAGCAATCCAGAAATGGAAACTTAAGATTGTGTGAGGTTCATTGCCCACGGAGCCGTCAGGAGTGCAGCGGGGGCACTGTCTCAGCGCGCGAAACTGAAAGCGCGGTGGGAGCGCACGAGACGCCGTGAGCGTGCACATCGGCTGTCCCGGCGTAAGCTGAGGATCGCCGGAGAAGACACGCTGTTTATCTGCGCAGAGACTCAGAGTCTGAATCGGAGGCTGAACTGTCCTTGAGCCTGGCACGCTCGCAGCACGGCCAGCGTGACGGCGGCCGCATGGGCTGCGAGGTACACCAAGCACCCTGTGAGCTCTGGGGACACGCTGCAGGGCATCGCGCTGAAGCATGGCGGAACGACGGTAAGGAATGCGGGGAGAGAGTAGCTGTATGGAGTGTGTAGTCGTGGAGGAATATGGTGGGGGTTGGCAGATGTCGCATGGCTGGCTGACACTGGAGGGGGTGCAAGGACAGCTGGGGATTGTAAATTTAATTATGCGTGCACAGCTCATGTTTTGCGGCTGGCGAGGACGGAAGGGTGACAGGAGATGTGCACATCGCGTGTCTGTACGTGCGTGTTCACGGGCGCGTTCAGAATTGCAGTCCGTCCTGCGCGTGCACATCTCCTGTCTCCCTTCCGAAGCAAGTCGGTAACAGTAGATCTCGCTATCGACAGCGCTTTCGCGCTGATGCGTCGCTAGGCGAGACCTAAAAAGTATGGAAACAGGCTGCTGGTGACCTATCCACTAATTCAGACCTCGAGGCATGCATTGCTTGTGAAACTCACATTTCAAGGTTGTGTTAAGGTCTCACACAGAGCAGGCTATTTGCCACACCTGATGAAAAAGGACCGAACCTTTATATTTGGCTCTTTTTTGAGGTCTGCTGCGTACACAGCAACTCCTGGTAATTATAGACGGTCCAGGGGGCGATCAAGACTACATAGCCCAAGTTGACTGGAATGGCCACTTTGGACGTATCAGAGTGTTACTCAAATAATTTTGTACAGTTATGGCTAATGGGGTAACCCAGTATCTTGCAGAACCTGGGAAGTCAATTGGTATGGAGAACAGTTGGTTCTGTAGGTAATTTCTTTATAAATCACTTAATTTCCTGTTTAGTTAGGAATCGCCACCTATATGGCGAAAATCACCCAGATTAATAACTAAAAAAAATGTATAAGTCATCGACACCAAAGATTGTTAAAGGATAATGAGGTATATTAATAGTCATATACCATGCAGGCTCACAATAGTACACAGGAACATTGTTTAACATGTACAAAGAATGTAAAGAATAATGGGTACAAGATACACAATTGGTACAATGAATCACAAATACAAACATTTAAATATACAAGACATTACATAAATACACAGAAAATACAAAAATGATTCAAAAGTGGTGTCCAGGGATAGTTGAGACAGATTCAAGCATATGTCCTTATTGTTAGGATGTGGGATATGCTCAATTGTGATATGGAACACCTGTAATAATAGTCGACGTTTCGACCCAATTATGATGTGTGCTCAGATCTAACATCACCACGGGTCTTCATCAGGACAAGAAAACAGAGTATGGCATCTAATTAGATTCATGTATGAATCATAAGTATAGCTTCCCCACAGGGTGAGGGCCCTAGGTTTAGGGACCTGGGCACCAGGACGGTTGTCCAGTGTTAAGTTATTCAACATAATTGGGTTGAAACGTCGACGATTATTACAGGTGTTCCATATCACGAATGAGCATATCCCACATCCTAACAATAAGTACATACGCTTGAATCTGTCTGAACCATCCCTGGACACCACTTTTGAATCATTTTTGTATTTTCTGTGTAATAATGTAATGTCTTGTGTACTGAAATGCTTGTATTTGTGATTCACTGCACCAATTGTGTATCTTGTACCCATTATTCTTTGCACATGTTAAACAATGGTCCTGTGTACTATTGTGAGCCCGCATGGTATATGAACTTTAATATACCTCATTATTCTTTAACAATCTTTGGCGTCAGTGACTTATAATTTTTTTTTAGGTATTAATCTGGGTGATTTTTGCACTTTAGGTGGAGATTCCTAACTAAACAGGAAATTAAGTGATTTATAAGGAAATTCCCTACAGAACCAAGTGTTCTCCATACCAAATACTCTTGTAAACCGCGAGTTAAACTTAGTAGCATGTTGGTGTAAGTGTATTCATTTTAGATGTATTTAAATGTTTGTAAATAACTTTTACTGATGTCGCTTCCTGTGCTGTCATTGATGCCAAAGTTTGTGACATCACTTCCTCAATTCCATCACATATGCTAATGAATTCTCATTTAGAATTGAAAGTTCTGCATTTAGTGGATGGCCTGCTTCAGAAACAAGCAGCACGTTTTTCCAAATGCCAGGAGGACCCAGCCTCCAAAACCTGGCCCACTGCAAGCAGAACAGAGTGCCTTTTTGTGCAACAAATCAAAACTCTGCCAAGGAGACATGGTTATAAAAAGTGTCTCTTTATTCAGCACACACATTTTATTGAGACAGAAACAAGCTGGTAACAAAAACTCGCAACTTTATTTTTCTTCCCTGAAAAACAGAGAAAAGAAACCTAATGAGGTTGGAAAGACAAGAGAGGCAGATAAAATTGGTCTGATCAAAAACCTCCCAGCTTTTTACTAACCAGGACACCGTGGGTAAAGGGGTGAATCATTGGTCAGCAGCAGGTCTTTCTCCAGTGTCTGCAGAGTCCACTCTTTCAACCAATCGCAGCAGGTGAATTGTAGGTATGCTATCAATTTAAACATGGGGGTTGCGGGTGCACCGGACAATGCCTTTAACTAATTGACTGTGTAAAGGTGGGCAGTAAAGGGAGCTGGTCATTTATAGGCTGTGCTAGTGAGGACAGGAATGGGACAATCGATAAGAACACTGGAGTGTTGGTCAAGTGCTTGCATACAAGGGTGTGAGGAGTACAAACAGTGAAGTGAGTAGAGTGAGAGGTGGTTCATAGGGTTACATTTCGCGAGTAGTGGTTTTCTAAGTGTGCAAAGATAAGTAGTGAAGGTCTTTCAACCTCCAACCAAATGATTCATCGGGTGAAAAAAAAAAAAACAATTCCTTCGATAATGAAGTAAAGTGAGGATTTCTTTTATGTCTCAATAGACCCATAGATCCTAGGCAGCGGCGATTCCGGTTGAAAACATTTGGCAAGGCTGAAGAAGAGGGCTCAAAGCCTGCGTTAAGGGTGCAGGAGAGAGATAAAATCCGATGTTAAAAAGTGTTCAGAATGGTAAGTTCAGGAAACATACCCCAGCTGCTTTGCAAACAGGCAGACCAGCTTCATAGCAGGGAGAGGTCCATCTTGCTGCTTTGTAACAAGACCATCATATTGCAGATGGTCTGATGGTTCCAGTAAGGGCTCGTGAGATAGGCTGCATTCACCAATAGAGGCAGCTCCACCTGTCATTAAGCCCATGACTAGTTAGTTCTGTAAGTCTGCCAAAAACAGTATGGGCCCGATTAGGAGTTTAGGTGCCATTTATCGCACCTGATAACTATACCACGGGGTACGTTATTTATCAGCCGTTACAAATCACACTTATTACGAGATAGTGGGAAATAACATGCGGATTTTGGTGTTTAATGCACAAAAATCTGCATGACAGTAAATCCTGTATGCTTTTCCCTCGTTTAATTTCGGCAGGTTTGACTTGCTGAAATTTAATGAAGGTTGAGGTATTGACCGCATCTGAAAATTATCGGATGCGTTAAATAACTACCAGCTCATAATTTCGACCCATGCATAAACGGGTTTACACAGAGGTCGGAATACATCAATTAACTCATAATCAGGCCTAAAGAGGCAAGAGAGAGAAAAGCAGATAACATTTCTCTTGTCCTGAATTTCTGAAGCTGCTTCCTGGCTAAAAAGGGTATTGAGCCTGGACACATGCCTTCATTTATGAACTGTTTTATCCTGGCTCAAGACAGTCTCAAGGCTGTTTTTTTCTAGTCTATGATGCCCATAGGACTGATGCCAGTGAAAAAGTTTATTAAGTTGGGCAATTAGTGTTTTTGGGGGCTGCACTGGAAGACATTATCTAAGCCTCCCCAGGTATTCTATTAGAGAAACACCATGCCACAGTCAGAGTAGTTGCAACTCTCGTCAAAAACATGTAGTGAACAAGCATCTACTGCTTTGGCAAAAAGCGTGGCTAGAAGTTATAGCTTCAACTCGCATACTAATAAAACATAAATTAAAACCAGTGGCTAAGGCACTAAATAAAGTGAGTTTTTCCCCTTCTTACATTTCAGCTACAAATCTTTTGTTAATTTATTTTACTACAACATTTTGCAACTTCACAGCACTTGATGGGGCTTGTGGGCGAAGATGTAACTTTCTTTTGAAACACAAACCTAAGAGGAATGGGTGTCAAGGGAGTGGTTTTCTTCTGTTTCCGCTCTTGGTTTCCCATCCCAATTTTAGGCACGGTTAACCCAGAGCCGAGCAATGGTCCAGGTCCAACCTCAGTCCAAGTGGACGACGTCTTTAATTTCTTCGTACTTTATGATGAAGTATGGGTAACACTGATCATTGTCAAAAATCACATAGATCTGTGGGTCCCTCAGGCTGTCAACGCATGAGTCATAGAGGTCGCTGGCGGGATCTTCTGGCACAAGGGCAGGGGGTCGCCTGAAAGTGCAGATGCCAGGTGTGGACTTGCCAACTAGCACTTTGGAGAGAAAGACATAGTGATGCCCGCTGGGCGAGCAGGGCGCATAGCGGTGAGAGTACTTCGCTTTCCTGGCAAAGTAGCTGCCCTGTCCATAAATGGTGGCGTGCTTGCCAGAGAGGCGGGGATCAAAGTTGTGTTTGCAGATCGCATCGATTGAAGAGTGTGAGGTACCATGGAATAGATGTCGTTCGTTGACAAGCCGTTCCTGTTCGGACAACTTTCGAGACATGTGCTCTTTTTTCCTGTGGAGGAAAAGAAAATTAGATTAGTAGAGTAGTTCCTTTTGGGAGGACGTTGCATTGAACAGAACAATTTACAACAGATTATTTAATAAATGAAATCGGAATTTATGGGCCACCAACTCTGACGCGGTACCAGTTCACCATCGTGAATATCGACCAAGCCATCTACCCAAAACTCAAATGCAGCTAACCTCGAGCCACCAGTCTTCGCTCCATAACCTTGATCATCAGTGCTTCGTGGTCCACTGAAACATACCGTCTTCTGGCCCCTTCTGAAAAGCCCCATCACTGATCTAGACAACTTAGGTAACGTCTGACCAGTGTTGGCCTTACCATGTGCAGCTAAGGTCCCTTTCCGCTTAGAAACACACCAGTGACTTTCTGTTCTTTTCCACTCACTGCATACACCGCTCATGGAGACTGTGACAAGGCTGGATTCCCTTTCTAAGCTTCTTCCCTGTCTGCATGGCTCTCATCCTGGATTCCATAAGGTTGGCTACAATACATACTCAGCTACATCTCTCCTGGTGTAGAGTCAACCATGGTTGCATCACAAAACAAAAGTGGGTGTCAAGGTTTCTATTTTTGAGACTGCTCCTCCAAGACACACATGAGCCAACAACACAGCTCCATCATCATCGAGGTGGGCATAAGACAAACAACAATACTAGACTGTAGCGATCAACACTAGAGGTGTGCAAGCTGCAAAGCCTCACAACTCCATCTAGATATTTTTTTTTGCATATGTATAACTGTGAACACACAATCTGCAAGCATCCTCTCGACACTCACTGAACAAGTCCCCTTTTCACCAATTAGGCATGTGTAACAAAATCATCACACAGTCCTAACAGACATCACACAACAACTGTCCACTCAAACCCACTCTTGACCAATACCCCCCACCCCCATCTCACCATTCTCATTACAACACACTATACCCCACAATGCACTCCAACCAATTAAACACAGGATAATTAGCAGTATCATAATCACACCGGCCCTTCCCAGGAGCCACTGCACTACACTGTTCCAAGCAACAACCACCCACACCAGAACTCCCATTTGGCTACGTGTTTTTAATCATGCACTGGGCCAACACAAACGCCCATACATCAATATACAAGACCATCAATCCCCTCAACACTCTAGGGTTCTCTCACCACAATCCAAGTAGGCAGAAAATGCATCCTGCTAACCTACAGATTAAGGCAGACTATATCTCTCCACACCACACCAGTGAGGCAGCATATCCTCTTCACAACGCCCCCAAACACTACAGCTTATTCCCAAAATTTTTGTCATCTCCTAGAAACGTGCACACCTGATCTCTTGCTCAAATACATACATATGAACCTCACAGACGCACAACCACCTCACTCTCGCTAAACACTAAGTATCCCAGCCTCAATCCATAGGTCGATATTTCAGTTCCTCTTCACTGTTCCACTCTAACAAGTAGGTAAAATTCACAATAAGCACACTCCCCACACCGGTGAAGACAGACAGAGCACACATATAGCCTGAAATCTGGGAACCCTCCTCCTCAAAACCATGATCTTGAAATGTGGTCAACCACTAACTCCAACTTGCATTAGCCAACTAGTCTATGAAAAACTCTCAAGGCCCAACTTCTTTCTTCCCCGATCTCTTGAAGCAAGGCCACTTACGAACCCAAAAGTGCAAAACCACAATATGCAGGGCATGTGGTTTCACTGTAACCCCCTCTCAACCCCCCCCAGAAGGGACATTCTAGTAAATGAAGCAAGGCTGGGAAATCATGCCACCGGGAACACAAGATAGGATCAGACCAGTGTACAGTAATACATATAGGACTGTCATGTCCTTTAGGCCTGTCCTGTCATGTATGCCCCCTTTTTACATACATTGTCCCATCCACATGACAATAACGGTTCTGACTAGGTGACCTTTTACCTAGTAGTTTGCTCCTGTCTCTTCGACACCAGGCTCTTAGTATTTTATCATAATCCCTGTACCTGACGTACATAAACATGCCCTAAGGCACTGCATAATTATTCTGTATAAGGGTCACCACTTTTTTCGTCCTTGGCCAACAGCCCGCTGTGCATTATCACATTGTTTAGAATAACATTTATGATTGTTTTCAAAACATTTTTGATTGTTTTCAAAACATATTGGTTCTAGAAGAAACCCTGGAGTGACCACTCTAGTATATAAGACCCATATTCCCCCCTGCAAATTAGAGGAGAATTCCTTCCACGCTGACATGGGGTCCTGCATGCTGAATCTTCGACACGCAGCGGTCCGACATCCCTTGCGGGGTGTCATCCCCGAAGCAGAGACGGGGTCCTTCATTCTCTACCATCAGGTGAGGGGGTTGGTTCTGCCCTAGGGGATTCCTGGGTATATACATATATATTTCTATACACATACATGCTACACCTAAATATCTAGGTTAGGTAGATTTAGGCAAATTACGTAGGGTGCGCATTATAGGAGTATGCAAGTGCTACTGTCTTATCTGAACTGTATATGTTCATCGTCTTAGCACTATGGTAGAAATGTATTTACTGTTTACTATATTAGTACTTGCGATTTCTTTCGTATGCTTTTGTCTCCCGATTGTCACACCAAATATGTTTTACACAAGACTGACGCTGGACCAATAAATACTTATTGAAACGTCCTACCCCCCATCCTGTGTATTTTCTGAGAATAAGTAAGCACGAGTGACTGAGTGAAAAGTACTGTACTGTTATCCACTATCCTTGAGGAATCAGGTTTGTCATGTTCAGTGGTTGCCAGAAACTGCCTACACCACTGTAAGATACAGGGGGGGTAGTGCCACTTTAGAGCTAGCTGGTCTAACGGCTGACGTATCCTGTGGGGGTGACGGAATCAGTTTGGAGACCAAGCCCTCAGTTTAGGTCATCCAAAACGCACAGGTCCTGGGGATTCCTAGGAACTACACGACAGGATCTCCTAGAACAGCCTGGAAATACCTAGGGATCAAACAGGACTTCAGGGCTCCAGCCAATATCACTAGATACCAGCCCATCATCTGAATTTCTACCAACTAGATTTGAACTGGCAGAACACTGCGGTGCAGTCATTTGCTACGGCCACACCGTCACTAAAAGAGTACAACACAAACTACCCGCAGGAGGGTAATGGAACTGAATTAGCATCAGGTGAATGGCAGCTGACACAGATTAGGCGGAGTCTCACAAGGCTGTAATTTCCACTGCAAGTCGCGAAGTGGAAACAACCTCACCACTCACTCCACAGTCACCTGGATTAGATTGGAAGGTTGCAAGACTCATCTCTCCTCATGGAACCCCGCTGTGCGGACAAACCACACCCTTTGAACACCCACCCACATCAAAAGTGTTTCAGGAGGAGACTTCCACATTGGAGATCCTCTGTTGGATGAATCACAAGCAGAGATCACAGTCTGTAGAAAATGCCACAAAGCTACACGAACTGGTAAATGCTATGCTATACAAACACCCACTAAAAGAACACAACATCAAATAACCTCGGCTGATATTCTTTCTTTGTCATTATAGATATTTCCAAAAATGTTTTTATACATTGTACACATTGTTTTTAAAACGTATATTGCACGTTACATATGAATTTTATGAACTTTTAATGTTTTGATCACAAGAAGTAAAAAATGACAATTTGATATGAAGTAAAAAATTCATTTTATATTAAATACTCAAAAATATCCCTTGATGTTTGATCTCATAATTGGTGGTATACAAGTTTGGAGGGTGGGTTCCACTGTATTTGTGTTTAGTCTACTCACAGGGAATAGCAAATCGAAGTGAGTTTGTGTATGAATGTGTCTGTTTTAGGGTTTGCAAGGGGGATTCCTGTTTTCTTTACACAACTGGCTTCTACCCAATTGGCTAGTTAATTTACTTGTAAGTCCATTATAAAGTGGCGCTGCATGTGTCATGAGCCTGTAAATTAAATGCTACTGGTGGGCCTGCAGCACTGATTGTACCACTCAGTTCAGTAGCCCTTTAACCATGTCTCAGGCCTGCCACTGCATCCTGTGGGTGCAGTTGTAAACTCCCATTTTGGCCTGGCAAAATAAACCTTTTGCCAGGCCCAAACCTTCCTTTTTAATACACACGTCACCCCTAGGCGAGGCCCTGGACAGTCCAGAGGGTGCAGTGTATTCAAAAAGCTGGACATGTCCTTTTAAGTTTTACATGTCCTGGTAGTGAAAAACTCTTCAATTAGTTTCTCACTACTCCAAGGCCTACTTCTCCCATAGGATAACATTGGAGTTACCTTATTACATTTAATAAGCTGTAATTTCCAAATGGGAGCAGCTACCCAGGTCATGTTTGGCGTCTTTGGAACTGTAATGACAAATCCTAACTTATGGTGAAGTTGGATTTTAAATTACAATTTTAAAAATGCCACTTTTAGAAAGTTGGCATTTTCCTGCCTTAGTCTTTTTGTGCATGTAGCTTGTCTCTGGGTCACATGACTGGGTGTAGTTGACATTTGGGCTTTGTATATTCAAAATGGCCCTGAATGGCTGAATGGGCCATCAGTGGCAGGATGGGAGGGAGGAGCTGGGCCCAGCTCGAATTACACATGAACAGGCTGTGTCCTGCCGCCACACAAAGGACTGCATACCCCTTGTAGTTAGTCTGGAGCCAGTGCCAGGAATGCAGGGCACCTGTGCACTTCAAAGGCATGCCTCTAGAACCTTCTCCTCTCAAAGGCACAACTGTGTATAGAAAGAAAGACCTCCGACACCATCTCTTCAGTACACTTCTGGACCTGTGGATACTCTGCCACGAAAAAGGACTACTGTGCTGCTACAAGGACTGCTACTCTGCTGGACTGCTACACTGAAGGAACTGCTGTCCTGCTGCCTGGGGAGGAAGAACTGGACCTGCAAACTCATCTTCAACCCAGGACCCCAGAGTGACTCCAAGGGCTAGTCTGCTGGCCTCCTGAACTGAGCCTTGCGGACATAAAAAACTCCCAAAAATCCTGCACCAGCCCCTGGACACAGCTGCAGTGAGTTCCTGACCCCCAAGTGGTGCCCCTCAGGTTCTGGATGCTTGGTGTGACTCAGTGAGCTAAAAAGCATGTTTTTCAGCTCTTTGCGACCGGGCCAGTTTGCATCGAGACCTCGCAGCTCGCACCACAATTCAGTGCAAAGCTCCGTCAGCCCGACTCTTCACGCTCCAGCATTGACCACTGCGGGGACTGACAACGCGAAGCTCCAGCAAAGCCCGCCTGCGATGCCTGGCCTTCGTGGTACGTAGACAGCCTTCCGCAGCGCTCTCCCTGCTCCTCGCGGCTCCCTCCAATGCGAATGGGACTCTTGGCACGGACTTTGAGATGGTAAACTTCAGCGAGCCTAACCTAGTGACTGTAGCCGACCTGCACTTCAAAGTGGTCGACGTGAAAGTGTGACTTTGACCCAGTCCTGCAGGGACCGACAACCCCGGTTGGAGCGGTTTGGCACTATTTTAACCTAAAATCTTTTTAAATTTCATAACCCCGGTTTGGATTTGATTTTTGTCATTTTATTTATTAGAATTTCCTCTATTTTGATGACTGGGTGAGGGATTCTTTTCGTGTGGTGTTTTTCACTTTATTACTGTTGGAGGCAATGCATAAAGTATTTTTTCTCAACCTTTCCAAGTTAAGCCTGATTGATCTGTGCCAAGCTACCGGAGGGTCGAGCACCGGCGTATCTGGGGTTTCCTTGTGTCTTACCGTGACAAGGACTGTGGTTGCTGCTTGACCAGGGCTCACGCTCTAGTCAGTCAACCAACAACCCCATTTTGTACAGGACGTAAGCAGCAAGAGAAGGTGACTTTTCAAACTTTTGAAAGATATCAGAGTCATCTGTGTACATACGGTGCAGGTGAATAATTTTAGATTAGAGGCAACTCGATCTTGTCCCTGGACAAACCACTTCTGATATTCTACAGAAGTCTGAAATCGTCCTTTTCATAGCAACTTATGACAAGTGAATATTGATGTCGCCTGTCCGCACCTTGCTCGCTCTCAAGTTCCACACTAACAGTTATCTGGACGCCATTAACTGCTCATCCGGTGTCTGGCCTTTTGTACTGCACTAACACACTGTCTACAGCCTTCTCTTTCCTTCTCCCTCCCATGGTATGCACTCTAAAGGCACACACATTACAAACAGCCAATCAGCTTCTCCTTTTCGACCGTAAAACAGTGCACTGCACAATGCGCTGCATTTTATACTCCAAGTCTGCACTCTATAGGGGCACTACATTCCCAGCTGAAAAGAGCACCATGTATGCCTATTCAACCTCTGTCCTCCAGCTAAGAGACCTATATTACCAGAAATGCTGCATTGTTTCTTCTCCCAGTGGTACCCAATATCAGAGGGAATGCATCATGTCTCCTTCCTGCAGTACCCAATACCAGAAACGCTGCATCACTTCCCCTCTAGTGGTATCCAATATCAGAGACAGTGCACCATCTCCCCTCCCACTGGTACCAAACACTGCATCATCCCCTCCCACAGGGGCTTATTTCCCAGTCTTAAGGTGCCTCCTTTCCAATAGGCAAGATGTTCATCAACTACTAGCTTCTATTCACTTCCAAGCTGAGAGGCACATCTTAATTTCCAAGAGTGGGTCTACCTCCAAGAATTAAGGCAAAGGCAATAAGGATAGAAGCAATTACAACTGGGTCAAGGAGAATGAATCCTATGCGAGTGTGCCCAATGTGCTTACCCCTTCACTCACCGTTTGTACTTGTCCCACAGGAAGCAGTTCTGTACTCGTTGAATGCTGACAATCATGTACTTGGACTCTGGCATGGTCTTGTGGAAGAAGCTGTAGATGAGCCGGTAGCCTCGGTCTTCAAAGGACATAGGAACCTGGGTAAAATCCTTCGTGAGGTCAACCTCAAGCCACGTCTCGGGGTAAGGCTGGTACACACAGGAGGTACTCGAGGCCTGTGGTGTAAGTAACGCAGAGTTCTCCAGATAGTCTGTTCCAGACAAGGTGCTAAAGGAGGGAGTGGAAGAGTAAAATATGATACTTAGATACCAACGTGCCACCAAAATCTGAGGACAGGCATTTCTGCAATAAAAAAAGTATACAAAAAGGAAGCCAAATTGGAGATAGTCACATAGACAGACAAAGGGGTTCATTTCAGTCACTGAGTTTAAATAAAAAAGCCAGAGATGCAAGCACCTAAATGGTACAAGGAAAGTTCCATTTTAGGCATGACAAAGAAGCAAGAAAGAAACCCAACTGGAAGACATTTATCCCTCAGAAGGTGTTAACCAGAGATGAGCAAGGAGAGTCACTGAAGGAGATGTAGCAAAAATAAATATAGCCACACTGGCAAGCCAATAGTTTCAGATTAATGGGCTTGCCAATGGTTGTTTACATTGGCACTTCCATGCACTTTATTTCTTATATTTGCATTAGTGTAAGAAATGGCAGTTAGCCATGCTGAAATGGTGAAGTGTGGAAAGGAAAAAAAAAAGAAAAACCGACAATGCCTGCAGGTGCATCATGACCCCAGCGTGCACACCTGTCGTTGGACACAGACATGCATGCGAGCAAATGGCGGAGATCCTGGAATGGCACTTTAAGAAAAAAGATTCTACGCGGGCCTATCTGCGCTAGCATTCCTGCACACGCGCCGCGATGCACCAGCAGCCATTTTACTTTTTCTTTTCTGAACACTTCACTGTTCCAACATGGCTATTTCGGAATGGTAAGGTAAACACGTTTGTTCAGGAGTGCAAAAAGGAAGCAAACGTCCAGGTAGCACCTTGCAGGTGCTGAGCCAGCAACAAAATAAATAAATTAAAGTTTTTTTTAAAAACGGGGAGTGGGGCAGGCGTGTGTAGAGAAGACTGGAGAGCAACAGACAAGATGGATGCGAGAAGTTGGGGTGCAGGGATCCTCGAGGGAACAAAGCAATTGATGCCTCTGTGAACGAGTGTGTGCAAGAATCAGGAGAGACACTACTCTTTTAGGCTATTCACATGCGCTAAATGTCGTGGACTGATACCAACGCTGATTGACAGCCCTGCCAGCCACTGCCTATAGCTACAGCAGCCAATGGGTGAATAGGGCCTTTCAGTCTATGCATCCGTATGTGTGTGTGTGTGCTGCTGCTAGAGGACGTTAGCTCTCGACAGACAAATCAAGCTCCCTGTAGGCCAGGCGCAAAAAGAGGGCGGTGTGTACAATGAGGGAAAGCAAACAGATCTTCTATTTACCGAAGCTGTGGGAGCAGCATGACAGGCGAGCAGAAGACAGGCCGGGCGCAGATCTGCCGCTTGGTGCCCGTGACCAGGTTCTGCTGGTAGCCGGCTAACAGGTCCAGGATGTACTGGTACTGAAGGGTCCGGCAGTGGGCCTCCCGTACTCCGTTCCGCAGGGCCTCTTCGATGTTCTGCACAAAAACCTGAGGGAAGAGACAAACAAACAGTAAATCACTTCGCTGCTGGATATTGGAGGGAAAGTACATCTTTTGCCACGCCCTGCACCGTTTCTGTCACTCTGGCGTCGTTTGTTTCTGATCTCTGCGGTGATGAAGTGCTGCTAATGGGGTTTTAGTTACAAGTGCTCTGCTTAAATAGGAAAACATTTTAACTCTGAAATGCCATGACTTAAGTCTGCTAAACCTGTGCCCAGAGCTCCTGCTGCAGTTGTACAGAGAGCAGGCCGGGCGTGCAGAAGGGAGGGAAATACCTTCCACAGCTGCACCTTAACATGGATAACGTGCTTTTAAAAGTGCTTGTGTAAAAGTGCAGCCGAGTACAGAGCATGTTGCCTAGGTGTAATATGGATTCAAAAACACGAATTCTGGCAGCACAGGAAAGCTCTATTAAAACACAGTTAACAGTGTATAAACTAGCTGATCACAAAATAACAGTAAAGTTAGATTTCGATTACCTATAATCCTTCTACTGCTTTGGGAACATGAAGATGTTTTTACCAAGGACCTTCAGTAAAAGAAACGTTTCTGGGAAGACCGAATTGTAATGCTGCAATAGCACAGAATTTAGGGGATTATTGGTCTTTCGTGCACTTTCACCTGAAGAAACTGCCGGGGTTGTACACGTCTCCATTAGTGAGGAAAGGGTATGTCTGCCCTGCTGCCCACAGTAACCCCCACCTGGTGGCCGCGTTGATGAAGAAACTATTTGATTTTGCTGCATAAAGTAAACTTCCTCATGGAAAACCAATTAATCCTTCAGGGGTCATATGTTTTAGGGCCTGTGGGAGCCCAGCAACCACTCACATCACGTCCATAGGTAACAGCTCCATGTTCCACATATGTAAGGAGTTGAAGGTCCAGGGAAGACACCCAAGAGTGTGAATCCGCCTCTTGATCACAGAAGCAACCAGCCTATGCCGCCCTGGCGCTGCTGCTGGAGCCGGACCCTAAATGAATTGCCTAGAAGAGTTACCAGAGCTTCAAGGCCATGCGACACACCGGATAAGAGAAGTTGCTACTTGGTGTGATGACGGATGGAGGATTGTTGGTTGCATCAAACATGGCTTGTCCCATTGGTACACAACGGGTATAGGAGAGAGACTGAGAGGCTGTCTCCCAGGGTTTAGATTTGTGCTGCCTTCTTTGGGAAGCATTTCTAGTTCTCCTGCTGCAAAATATTTGTCTGTAGCAAGGAGGATTCTCCAGCTATGACATGATCCATGGCTGTACCCAACCCTTGCTTGCAATGGCTGCCTGGTGCTCAACCATTTGAAGCATCAAAAAGAGACCGGTGCAGGAAGCAGCATATTCAACACCTGCGAAGAGACATGAAGGGGGTTGAGAGGCTCTGCCCTGTATCGCCTGGCACCCCCAAAAACAAAATAAAGATTCTCATTTAATAGAATATATTTATTTTCTGCCACTGTCTTATAGCATCGCTTTTCCTTCTCTGTGGATCTTCGTTTCTTTTGTTCTCCTTTGGCATTAGTAAGAAAAGCTCCAGGATGAGCTGTTCCTTATGCCTATTCTCCACAGTGTGGGCTGTGCAGAGGGCGGCAGGGCACCGGCTCTTAGGCAGCCACGCTGTGGAGTTCTCCCAGGCCATTGGGGAGAAGTGGTGCCATGGTGGGCAGCCAAAGATTGTTACAATGTAAACCTCACTTGAAAAAGGTTTGTTTGCAGTAACTTAGACTCCGCTCATCGTTAAAAGTGACTTACAGACCAATGTGATACTTTACGCTGACTTTTTAATTGTGGTTATTACTTGGTAGCTCCTGCTCCGTCTCTTTTCTTCCAGTCTTTTGGCAGTAAAGTCTCCCCACCTCCCTTTGAGCCCAAGAGGCTGCCAATGGGCCATAAGTTGGGGAGTGTGGGGCAGGGTCTGTTATTGGACTGGAAGTGAAATCGAGGGCAGCACTGCCTTTTCCCTTCCCCAGTATTGCAAGTAGACCGTCATTATTAGAGAAAGATATTTTGCATCAATATTTTGTTTGCACACGGTTTTTCTTATGCAAAATAAAACATCACCCTCAAGGCTGGTAGCTCTCTGATGGGGGTAACTAGTGTTAACCCAGCATGGCTTAGCAGCTCTTAGACACAAAAGGCCATGTCGATGACAAACGCTGTGTTGCGCAACTAACTGGCGATAAAACACAACAGAAGCGGCACCACTTGAATAGGAACTGCTAGGTTTCTCTGCTTATAAGGACTTCTTCACAGAAAGAAAAGTGGTAAAGAATAGAGTCATTAAAGCATCACTCACCGGGGAGCATTCGAGCCACTCCAAGGCTTCCTTGAAGTAGTACTTGTAGACCGTGTGGAAGGAGACACTGGGATCAGCAGAGGTGCTCAGGCGCCGCACACGGTTGAAGTCACTGCTGTACCAGACCAGCATAGAGTGCAAGTCGATGACGAATCTCAGGCCCCTGTGAAACAGGCACATGTCAGAAGAGACCACCATGAGTGTGGGGACCAGACAGAGAAACAGAACAGCCTTTGTGAATGCAAGAGGTGGGGAAACTTCCTAATCTGAGCATATGCATTCCCACTCTTTATTGCAACTCAAGAGCATTGTAGAGTTCAAAGATGGTAAAGAGAGTAGGAAAGTTGACTTCTGGCAAGATATTGATACTGGGACCCCTGTTGGGCCTAACTTTAGACAGAGCTTTTCAGTTGTGTGTTGGAGTAATCTCCCTTCAGCTGAGAAACGGTCGAAGCTTGCGACTCTGAGGACACCGCTGATACAGATATGGAATGTTTCCTTCTCAAACATGGACGGTGTCCGAGAGTCACAAGTTTTAAATGTGTATTCCTCACCCATGGAGAATAACCTCAATCAATATTGATTTATGTTTTGGAACTCAACTAAGGCCCACATAAGAAATACAAAAATAAATTAGTTATAAACATTTACAGTCATCGTTGCGACAATAAAACAATTTTTTTTAAAACGACAACAATTGAAATGAAAATGGGACATATAACTCCATAATTTGAATTTACAATTCATTGAAACTCAATAATAAATTGCAAAGGTGCTAATATACTCAACTGAGGACCACATAAGAAATACAAAACTACATCCTATATATCATTCATTGCAACAACAATCCCGAGATCTAAAAACTCACTTGTAAAGTGCCAATGGGATCATGCCTACTCTATGCAAACATTTTTTTAGTAAGCTTTTTTAAAAGGGATTTTGGAAGAGGGGAATCCTTATTTAAAAAGATCT
Source organism: Calotriton arnoldi (assembly GCA_963921515.1). Classification (NCBI taxonomy): domain Eukaryota; kingdom Metazoa; phylum Chordata; class Amphibia; order Caudata; family Salamandridae; genus Calotriton; species Calotriton arnoldi. The sequence continues at coordinate 116,424 of CAWUFW010000272.1, read as the reverse complement.
CAAACCTCTCCGATGCTTTTACAAAAGAGGCATAAAAACACTTTTCTCTCTCATAATATTGAAAATGTCATGCTTTAGTGGGGCTCGAAGAGACCCCATTTCGCTCCCAAGCAGGCAGTTCCCCCACCTCAGAACTGACGCCATAACAAGCACCAACAGTGGAGGGGAACCCAAATTCGAGTCGAAGAGCTAATGGGGAAACGAGAGAATACAGATTTGAGGCTAAATCCGCCCCTCCACTATGTCAAAAAAGGTCCAGAGCCGCATGTCCATCACTTCACAGGCATAGCTCAATGTAGAAAGGATTTCTGCCATATAAACCGACCAGACATGTGCCAAGTGCCTTTCCCCACAACTCTGATACGATCTATTGATGGTAGAAGCTTGGGAGAGTGCCTTACTTTTACAATGGTTTATATGATCATTATTGCTACGATTACTGGAAAAAATCCTAAGTAAGAGTAAAATTGCACTTGTTCCATTTAGACATTCCCCAAAAACCAATTAACATTTTGCCTGATTCTGGCGCCCTTCTTTCTAAAAGACAAAACTTTGCTCTTGGAGAGGTTTATTTTTAGGAAATGCCCCACTGCATTGCCTTCCAAGAGGCTGAGACGCCTTTGGAGTCCTATTGGTTTTAAATCCAACAGGCCTATATCATCGGCATATCAAAGAGAGCATACATCCATAGAAAAGATTTTAGGGGGCGGCACCCTTTGCCTTTCCTCCTCTGATGGGCAGATGGTAAATATGGAGCGAAAAGAGCAGCTGCACCTGCAGGCACCCCTGCTGCGTCACCAGACTCTTCGTTTAGCTTAGATTCTCACCCATCAAAACTGGAGTCCAGGTGGAGGAGTGAAGACCTATAATGAGTCTCAAAAGATGATCAGGAATTCCTAGCAGAAGGACTACCCTATCGAACGCTGTGGAGAAATCAATGAATGCAGAGTACCCCGGCATGTCCCTCGGCTGGAGGTACGTTTCTATGACTGCTTGAAAAGCAGCGATGTTATCAGGAGAACCACAATTCTTTCAAAAGCCAAACTGCTCTACAGGAATTATGTTATTTCCAAATGCCCACTCTTGGAGATGAAGTAAAATGCTTTTGACAAATAATTTGCCTGTCACATCGAGAAGGGCAATTTGCTTAGAACTGGTGGGGGAAGTTTTCAAGCATTTTTTTACTTTTTTACAGGGGGACGATAATGCTTCCCTCCAGGAAGACGTGATATCGCCCGAAAAGTAGCAATGATGAAATAGTGGACATAAGAAGGTAGCCACAGGAAGACTTCTGGCTTGATGATTGCTATTGGTATTTCATCTGGTCCCACGGCACCAGATGTTCTTGCACCTGTAATCAATCCTTCGATCTCCTTACCAGAAGATGGACCATATAAAGCTAAGGAATCTGCATTAACTCTTACGACAGGCGAGTCACTGCTGCATGAGTTATATGTGTATAACTCAGAAATATACTTGGTCCAATCACCATCCGATATCGGAATAACTTGAGCAGTAACTCTAGAGTCACAATATTGAGCGATTAGAGTCCAGTACTTTCTTGAGTTATTTAAAATTGCTGCCTCCCTCAGATTGATCCACTTCCTGTCCTCTTCCTTTCTTACGTCACTTTCAATCCAGCTCTCTTATGCTTGGGGATAAACTTCACCTGGTCTTGGAATTGTAAAGGAAATAAATTGCTTCCCGACTAGGTTTACTTCCGGATTGGTCCTTTTAGGTGGTTTAGGTCCTTTGTTTTTACTCCAAAAGAAGGGGAGGGAAATCAACTGCATTGCAAACAGAAACTAAACACGGATGTGGCACCACCATATAATCAATTAAAGATTTACCACGGGGAGGATGAAAAGTAGAAGAAGCAGGTGAATCTTCGGGAAACCTCCCATTCAGGAAAATTAAATCGTGCAATCAAGTTATCTAGGAATATTTGACCCCGCCCGTCTGTTCTGACCCTTTTATGGGAGCACCGCTTCAGGAATAGACCAAGCTTCATCCATTTCTGTATCACTAAAGGTCATACAAGATGAATTAGATGCCTTTTCATTGAAGTCTTCTACGATAAATACCAGGGGACAGTCCTCCGTTTGACTGATGTTACATACAAATGCAAACATGGAATTGGCTAGGTAGTCCTGCGACTTGCCCCAGGAAATACACAAATTAACTAACAAGAAAGATACACCCCTCCTTTCTCTTTGAACATAGCCAACTTTAAACAAAGACATAAGTTTGAGGGATGGACAAATGTTTTTGGCTCCAATTAATATTGCTTTTGAGCACAATGGCTTTACCACTACTAGCGTGACCTTTGGTAGACTGTTTCGCTCCACAGGAAAAACAAAATTATTCTCATACACACAATCGAAGCAGGCCCGTGTTTCCGGCAAACATAAGATCAGGTGATTAAGATTCATTACAGAGCTCAACTTCGAATCAGCTTGTCCTAGGCCTGCCATGTTCCAAGATACAAGATTCCACCAGGGGGGTTACCGCTGCAGCACCGGATACTTTGTAATGTAACTTGCACCATTCAATGTTCCTGCTGCCCAACTCCATTTAGTTAAATCATCCCCCTGCTCAGGCACCTGGGCGCGCAATTCAAACTCCACTGACTCCATAACATTTATAACTCGCCTCTCTTTGCCTCTGCCTACAGAGACAGTGAGATCCTTATCCTGAGTCCTGGAACCTTTCCCGGATATTCAACTTAGGACTATCACAGTTCAACTCTGCCCTGGACTCTACACAAAATACATCAATTCCCCTTTTCAAGAAGTAATCAGCATCTCCAAGTTTTGTATTATGATAATCTTAGAGCTAAATGTTACTCTAGAACTGGGCAGCAGGGCAGAAGAATTAATATAAACCTTTTCAATATCTCTGCATGTCACCAGTCTTATGGACTCCATTTTCTAATTTGCATATAGCTACTAGACGACCTCTCAGCAACATACAAATTGAGAAATTTTGGAGTAGCACGGCTTAGTTTTCTGATGACAATAAGCCTGGCAGAAAGCATGAGGGGAAGGTTTGTCCATATCTGGGAGAGTTAGTGTTTAATTGAGGAGTGTTTGAGGGCAAGGTGAATGGGATGGAGTTTGTACTCAGTCACGCCTTTTTAACATGTGTTCGACAGGCTGACTGACCGGTGACTGCAAAAGGCATGTGGGTGAGGTTTGAAAGCTCTCGTTTTCAGAGAGTTCTACAGCAGCGGTTCTTAACTTTTTGACTTTTGAGGACTTCCAATGAATCACTACTGGGATCCTGGGAACCCCCCACTGAGTCATTATTGGAAGCTGGGGATGCCTGGCCGAAGCAATTTCAATGATTTAACCACAAATACACAAAAATACCAAAACAAGTAGACACCAAACAAATGCTCAATTACTGAAATGTTTTGTTTGATTTGCAATCAATTATAGAAGTTTTCAAATGTTCAATGTTGCCTCTATATTGGTTTATGCTTTATTCATTTTAATGTATTTATTTTATTACTTATTTTTTTTTTTTTTAAACTGTCGCAGATCCCGAGTAGGCCTTGTGGACCCCCAGGGGTCCTCGGACTAAAGGTTAAAAACCACTGTTCTACAGCATTCCATCTAAATTAAAGCCTATAAAACAAGCATTGGCAAGGCAAATAGGGCTGGCATGCTTTAGATGTACATGCTCTTTATTGCATTGGCCCCATGTTATTACATGATAATTTAGGATGCACTACCAGGTAGTGCCTAATTTGTCAAAATTTTTTATAAAAATAAGCGCCAGGGATCTGGTCAGGAGGCCATTGGAGCTTATACCACGCATTGCTCCTGCTATGCTACCAATGATAGTAACAACACAACTACTAGGCATCACACTCCTACAAGTGTGACAATTTGGACTATTTCAGGATTCTAAAACTCCAAGAATGGCTGGGGGAGGGCAAGTAGTAGTAATTGTTAATATATATTGAATTAATAATTAACTCTTGTGGTCACCTCTAAATTAGCCAGGCAGCGCCACCTTGTGGAAGACTGTCACAAGCGCAGGTGTTGACAAATTAAGTGCCGGTGTCAAGCACCGCAATCCACCGGCTCAAATTAAGGTACTGCACAGAAGCGCCCATAAGCACACAAGAGCGAGCACGTGCACCCACTCTCCCCCACACCACATACAGGCACAGATTGATACTGGTTGAGTACATGGATGGATTCAAGGCTGTGTAATTGAACAGAAGGATGAATAGATGGTTGATGATTTGCAAGCAATGGTGGATGTGTAGATCTGTGTGTGCTGGCATAGTCGGATGGATGCAGGTGTGCGTGGAATGATGGATGGACGGGTGTGCTTGGTCGAGGTGTGATGATACAAGCAAAAATAGGTGGGAGCCCAGCACAAAGTCAGCTTTGTTTAGGGTACTGAACTGTGGGAGCAGAATACAAGAATACTATATTAAAAGTCTGTGCATCTTTCACGTACACGCCAAATGGAAGTAGTAATGCATTGATCACGTTGTTCTTACCCATTGATTTGATATCCTTTATTCAGGCAATATAATATTGCTTGTGGATTGTATTTGTGGCCATTTTCCCACCATTACATCTTCGGAAAAAACATAGTGCTATCAAAAATCACAAACTCAGAACACAGGTATTTAACCCAATTTGTCCTAAACATAAATAGGGCTCCCTGTTTTATGGTATTTATTTTTTTGCCATTTCCGTCTGTATTTATCCATATTTATTTTGGGGTTTTGTGGAAAAAGTAAGCTGAAATTAGTAGATTTCCACATTTATTTAACCAATACATATGCAGTCATGCTTGAATGCTTGCCAGGTTTCAGTGCTGTGAACACCCGCAGAAGATAAATCAGTGCACTTATATGAAAATATGCAAATTTCAGTATCAACCTTGTGCATAGCTACTGCTGTTAAAGCCTCTTTACTAAAAACACTTTCTTTTTTAACTTCTTATCTATCAATCCACACATCTATGGTCCAGGCAGTCATGGCAGACAGTATTTAGAATTACTCAGAAATCAACCCAATTTCCGTTTTTATCCACATTTAAAAATAAATAGTCAAGAAAATGAATGTTTTCTGTCTGTATTTATCTGTAAAAATCAGTAAAAAACGGAAAACAGGGAGCCTTAAACAAAGCTAGAATCGTTCAGGATACTGGTAGCCGACAGGAGTGTGATGCAGCCCTGGTACACGACCGCTTGTTTATAACTAGTGCATGCGCCGCAGACCTTTTAATGTGACCCTGGTGAAAGTGGTTATAGGCAGAAAGCCCTACTCCGGCTCTACTGCACTCAGAGAAGAGGGGTCAACCTAGAGGTGTTGTGGGCACTGGTCAAATGCTTGCCGGCTGAACAAATGTGGAAGCCACTTTAAAAACGATTAATACAAGCACCTCCATTGCAGTGCATGGGCATTCCAACACAGATACATACACTGCAATGGAGGCACTCTTTAGGCAGGCTGACACAACTAGTAGCAAGTGGCATAAAGGTGAGAAAATAGTACTCCACTGGGCTGAGAAATTGTGACGGGCACTCTGCATTCGCATCTTTAGTCCTTCTGTGAAAACAAGCCAATGACAGATGTGGCCTGACCCCAAATCCCTCTCTGATCAATGTCAAAAGCTCTGGCTGCATTAGACCTAAAAATTGATGTATTTTTAGAGCAGGCAAAGTTATTCCAATGAATGTACGAACTTTAACCCTACAGCTAAATCATAAGCCTAAACATTTTTCGATTATTTACATTGTATATGCTTATCTACATGTGAATTTTAGTGAAATGCATTTTCTATGTCTTAAATTGGCTGTTTTGAAAGAAACTCTTTGAAGTGGAGGGTCACAGACATCCCTCTTCTCACCCGGCTCCCAGAATAAAACAAGCATTCACAACGCAATAGGTCTCGCATTGGCATTGTAAATGACAACGTCTTTTACCTGTGTTTTTAAATTATTATTTTTTAGTTGTTTGGAAAAATAGCCAATATTCGCTTGTGCAGTGTATACACGAGTACATACATGTCTATTTACAGATATGCATACATATATAGGGATATTGCTATGCCTTAAATTAAAAACTGGAAACGTGGAGCACTTGCAGCATTCCCTGGCTGTATTATTTTCCGGAGAGCGTGATCCAGGTACTTTTTATGGTATATTTCACCAGTTGTGTGCAAAGTTTAAAATATACCAATTGAAATAGTGGGTCATTTTGAACCTTTAAAACAAAAAATAACCCATCAACAAGTAGAGAGTTGATGGTACCAGTAGGAAACTAACATTTGACCGGATTTACACAACACGAATTTGCAAAATCTGCACAGCGCGAGCCATTTATTGGGCTTGCTGTATGTTGGCGCGTTGCCGTGTTTGTTCTAGCTGGATCCGATGTAGAGCCCTTCAGTGTAATAGCGGACAGTCAGACAACAGAGAAATAGTGTTCATAATAAATTGAGAAGTCTACATTTTAATGCCTAAATTGGTTATAAGTTAGAAACATGGTTTAAGGATTTAATTATTTTAAAATCGTAAATCATAAAATGTTAGTAGATGAGCAGTTGTTAATTCATCTTTATTTAATATCATGGTGCTCTACAAACAGATTGGTCTCTAGGCACCAATGGTAAAGGGTGCAATTCTTCTAGGCCATGACCATCACTGCTGCGGGACAGTTCTCATCAGAGCTGCTGTGCTTACACCAGGATGCACTTCTCAGAATATACTTTTTTTGTGCGTCACACATTGCACAGGGGATGCAGCGCCCGGTCACAACGACCAGGCTCACCACCTTGCTTAAATTACACGAATTTATCATATGTGCTTTTCTCTTTCCCTGCTGGTTGACTTTCTGCAAAGGGGTCATTTTAGAGTGCCATTCCTGTAATGTCCTTTTCTCACCATGCTACAACAAGCGCTCTCTGTGTCTCCATATAAAGTGTGATTGAGAGCGTGTTATTATGAAATCATCACAGACCTAAGAAGGATTTTTAAAGCATTGGTCTAAAACGATTAAAATTAGGAGCCAGTATATTAGAGTACTAAAGATAAATGTTGTCAAGAATGCAACTGGCCATACTTGTGCTTCTTATGAGGCAGCTGCATATGAAACAAGTGATAGTGTATTTTTAAAGGTGGGAGCACAGAAAAACAAATAATTTTTTTTTTTTTTTTTTTTTTAAATGAGAAGTTGCTTCCATACTTTCTCAATGCGCACTCATTGCAAATATTCAGAGTGACCAGCAGATGAAACATGGTTTGTGTTCTTTCAAATGCCTGATCTACAGTAACAGAGAATGTGAAAGCAAACAAGCATGCATTCACAACAGCATTTCCCCGTGCCTTTCTGTAGCCTCCTACCTGCTTGCCTCCACGCTCGCTCTCTGGTGTTGTGGAATACGGCTGCACAGCAGCCACTCCCACTTCAGGAGAGTTGAACCTTGGCTTTAGCAGGCAGAAGCAGCAGCGCATCGAGCCACTGCTAGGAATGTGCCCATCGCTCTGGGTACAGGGACACTCTGAAAGGGTCTGAATAAAGTGCTCAACTGTTCCGCTACAATGCGCGGTTACGAATAATAATAATAATGAAGTTGCCGAAAGATGCACATGGGCACGTTCCGAGTTGCACAACTTAAAACAAGCTGTAACTAATAAAAGGGAGGTTTGGGGGTCAGCCGAACCCGGTGAGATCTGCCCCCTGGGCAGATTGGGAGAGCCGAATAACGACCATTTTGTTAGTTGGGCTGCATTGGGAATAGCCCAATTGTAGCCCAACTTGTGTTTGTAGCCCAAGGGGTATATTCGGGAATTTGGCGCACTCCCAGCCACCATTTTAGGCTTGGTGACCTGGTGGCTAGCAGCGTAGTGGTAGTTAGCGTGGTCCAGTGGTAGTTCACATGGGCTTGGAATGCTTTTACGGCTAGTACTCTAGGGGCGGGTAGGAAGAGGAGTTGGGGTAGGAGAGATAGGGAAGGGAGGCCCAGCACACCAGACCATTCCTTTTTCTTTCAGGCGGTGGAGCAACAGCGGGCGCCAGACTTGGCAGAGCTGGGAGCGGCTCAACGGCGCCGAGGAGAAGGGAGGGTAGAGCGCGGCGTGCCCAGTACCTGCGTGGGATCACGGCGCGGCTGGCACAAGTAGGCCCCGAGCAGTCTCGCTGGCCCAAACACCCGACGGGCCTCAGCGGTCCACGGGGCATCGAGGACACAGGAGCGCAGGCGGAAAGTCCATTAGTGGGTCTAGGAGAGTGCAGTCAGCACCTCCGGCTGAGAGGACATGGGGACTCGGGGAGCCCGAGGAGTTAATTATGAGGACAGCCTGGAGGAGGGTGAGTTACGTGAAAGTGAGGACAGGGGTGCGGGAGGCCGAGTAATGTCTTGTCTAGTGTGTTGCAGGTGTCACGACGCCCGGCAGAGCCTACGGGTTGGACATCAAGGTTGGACGAACAGACGGCTCCATTGGCAAGGCGGACTGCAGGACGACGGGCATCCTCCTTAGAGCCAGGTAAAAAGCGGGATGGAGGAGTGAGGCCCTTAATAGTATCGGTGGGGGTTGGAGGGGGTGGGTGTGGAGGGGGTAAGTTACGAAGAGGCAAATATGTTTTGGATGAAGGAGTGGGCACAGATGACGCAGGTAAGGCGTCAGCAGGCGCAGGGGACGATGTTAAGACGAAAAGTGACGCAGGTGTGATAAAGACAGTCGAGACAGACAACAAGTTAGAGAGCAAAGAGTTAAAAATAAAAAGGCTGCCTTATATGGGAGTAACCAAACCTCTGGGCGCTCACCTAATGCTGGCTACTAAGGAGCGGATCTGGAAAGGCGAGTATGTCGAGATGCTTAAACTACTGCACAGGGAAGTGCGCGCGAAAGAGGGATCGAAAGAGGAGGAGTACGAATTGGCCAAGCGGCCGAGGGTGCCTCTCACAATTGAGAACTGGACAGCTGCCTTTTTGATATATGCAGGCGTCTACTGTGAGAAATACCCAGACAGGTGCGTGGTGCTGTTTAAGTACATGGATGTGATCAGGAAGGCGCAGATCACTGGGGGTGGATACGCATGGGCTCAATATGATGAAGAATTTAGCGCACGCATGGCGTGGGACACTGAGGTAAACTGGGGGGAATTAGACACAGATTTGTGGCAGCATACGATGGGGACGTCCTGGGCAGGGAAGACTATTTTCACAGCCAGCGGGCTACCGCTCGTGTATCGGCCCTTTCAGGGGCGACCCACCCGGGGAGGGGTGGGCGGTACAGGCAGAGGTCAGACAGGATCAGGGGGGGGCCTGCTGGGATTTTAATAAGGGAATGTGCACCCGGGAGTTTGGTAGATTTCGGCATGACTGCTCGAAATGTGGAGGCAGACACGCCTTGGTTAATTGGTTCGGGGGAGGGCAGGGTCAGCAACAAGGGGCTCAGCAGTGGCAGCAAGGGGAGTTCAATGCAGGCGGGCAGCAGCCCTTCGCAGGAGGGCGGGGGCTAAGGGGACTGGGTCAAAGGGCTCGTACACCGGTTAGGGCAGATAAATTAGCGGCAGCCTTACAGGGTTACGGCAACCAGAAGGCTGCGAAAATCTTGCAGGCAGGGTTTCAGGAGGGCTTTAGACTAGGGTATGGGGGTCCTAGGACGCGAAAGTGGGCAGACAACTTGCAATCTGCAAAAGAACACCCTGAGATAGTGCAGGGAAAATTGGACAAAGAGGTGCGCGAGGGCAGCATGGCGGGCCCATTTGAGGATTGGCCTTTGGAAAATTTGATTGTGTCTCCCATAAGAGTGGTGCCCAAAAAGGAACAAGGGCAATTCCGTTTAATTCAGCATTTGTCGTGGCCAGAAGGGGGTTCCATGAACGATTTCATTGATGAACGGGAGGCTACTGTTTCTTATTCGTCAGTTGACGTGGCCATGTCACTGGTAGTGACCGCGGGCGCAGCGGCGATGATGGCAAAATGCGACATAAAATCAGCTTTCCGTTTGCTTCCAGTCCACCCGGATGATTGGGATCTTCTGGGCATCCATTTCAATGGTAAATGGTACGTGGACAAAGCATTACCGATGGGCTGTTCTATGTCATGCGCATTATTGGAGTGCTTTAGCACGTTTCTGCAGTGGTTATTTTCAGAGCGGACGGGTCACCAGCTGGTAACACACTACCTGGATGACTTTTTCTTTGTGGGCACCTCAGATTCCACGGACTGCCAGGCAGCTCTGGACAGCTTCAAAGAGATCATGAGGGAAAATGGGGTGCCTTTGGCACCGGAGAAGACAATGGGGCCCAGCACGGCTCTTTCCTTTTTGGGTATTGAATTGGATTCTCAATTGATGGAAGCGCGCCTGCCCGAAGATAAAAAGCAGCAAATGTTGGGGCTGCTGGCGGCAATGTTGGCAAAGGGCAAAGTTACAGTAAGGGAGATTCAGGTGTTGCTGGGTCATCTCAACTTTGCTTGCAGAGTAGTGAGAGTAGGGAGGACGTTTTGCAGACGACTGGGCAGGGCACTTGCAGGGCAGAGACCTCCACACCATCATGTGCGATTGTCCGCAAGAGTGAGAGAAGACTTGCGGATGTGGAAGTTTTTCTTACAAGATTTCAACGGCATTCCTTTGAGGCGGGAGGGTGACATGGTGTGGGATGTCCAAATTTTTTCAGATGCAGCGGGGAGCAAGGGCTTTGGCCTCTATTGGCAAGGAAAGTGGTGTACAGAACAGTGGCCTGTAGAGTGGGTTGGGGGAGGGTAGGAGTATCGCGTTTTTGGAGTTCTTCCCCCGGTGGTGGCAGTCACATTATGGGGGGGGAACAACTGGCACACAGGAAGGTGACCTTCAGGATTGATAATATGGCGGTTGTGGAGATTGTAAACCGCCAGTCTGCCAGGGATGAACAGGTTTTGAAGTTGTTGAGGGTGTTCGTTTTGGGCTGTTTACGTCATGATGCACAAGTTACTAACTTGTGTAACGATATATCTGTAAGAGACAGTAGTTAGTGATAGATTCCTTACCTTAGAATATCCCCAGGCGTCAGGCTGGATCCGGAAAGTTTTGCGTAGCAGTACCCTTGCGCGTCGGTAGGCGGCGCCGTGCGGCTCCGCGTCCGTCGCCGGCGTCGTGATCGCCGGGATGACGTCGCGGGCAGCACTTAGGCGCCGCCCTGCGCGCTGACGTCAGTTCTGTACACGACTTTCCGCGCCAGGAACGCAGAGCCATGCAAGAAGCTGACACAGGTGTCTGAAAAATACTAGGGCCCTGAAAGGGATGTCCTTAACCCTAGAAATCAGTTCGCAGAACGGGGAGGATGGGTGGGGCGGTAAGGAATCTATCACTAACTACTGTCTCTTACAGATATATCGTTACACAAGTTAGTAACTTGTGCATCTGAAAGAGACACGTTAGTGATAGATTCCTTACCTTAGAATAGATACCCCAGCAATACCAACCCCGGTGGTGGGTCTGCGAACAAAGATCAGACAAGGAAGTCCTGGAGGACAGAACGGCCAAAGAAGCCGTCCCTCCGGACCTGACTGTCAAGGCAGTAATGCTTAGTAAACGTGTGCAGCGAGGCCCACGTAGCTGCCTGACAGATAACCGGCAGCGGAACACCGCGGCCCAAGGCCGTGGTAGCAGCCGTTGCCCTGGTGGAATGGGCACGCAGCCCAACAGGAGGCTCCTTCTTAGCCAAAGAATAGCAGGTCTTGATGCACAAGGTAACCCAGCGGGAGATGGTCCTCTTGTGCACCGCCCGACCTTTTTGGCGCCCACGTAGCCAACAAAGAGCTGGTCATCCACCCGGAAGTGTTTTGTGCGGTCGATATAGAAGGAGAGCGCACGTTTTGGGTCCAGACGGTGGAGCCTCTCTTCCTCTCTGGAAGGATGCGGAGGCGGAAAGAAGGTGGGCAAAGTGATGGTCTGCCCAATGTGGAAAGCAGTAACCACCTTTGGCAAGAAGGACGGACGCGTCCGAAGAACAACCTTGTCTGGATGAACAGACAGAAAGGGAGGTTTGCAAGAAAGAGCCTGGAGCTCACTCACCCACCGAGCGGAGGTGATGGCCACCAGAAAGGCTGCCTTTAGAGTCAGAAGACGAAGAGGACAGTTATGCAGAGGCTCAAAGGGAGCGCACATTAAAAGGTAAGAACCAAGTTCAAGTCCCACTGAGGCATTACAAACGGAACAGGAGGGAAGAGGTGAGTAATGCCTTTTAAGAACCTGTTAACAACAGGGGACTTGAAAAGGAGGGCTGATCAGGGAGCCTGAGGAAGGCCGAGATAGCACAAAGATAACCCTTGATGGTACCCAGGGCAGAACCCTGTTGGGCCAGAGAGAGAAGGAACAGAAGGACCTCAGAAAGAGGGGCAGAAAGGGGATCCACAGCCTTTGCTGTGCACCATGCCACAAATTTAGTTCCACCTGCAGGCGTATACCACCTTAGTGGAGGGACGCCTGGCTGCCAGAATCACATCACAAACTTCGGGAGGCAAGTCGAAAGGAATCAACTGCCGCCGCTCAATCTCCACGCAAGCAGGTGTAGACTGGACAGGTTCGGGTGGAGGACCGTCCCCTGCTGCTGCGACAGAAGATCCTCCCGAAGAGGCAGACGGATCGGGGGATCTATGCTCATATTGAGTAGCTCGGGATACCAAACTCTTCGAGCCCAGTCCGGAGCCACAAGAATGACTTGGGCCCGGTCGTGCCGAATCTTCTTCAACACTCTGGGTAGAAGTGGTATAGGCGGAAAGGCGTACAACAGACCGCAACTCCACTCGCGACGAAAAGCGTCGCCGAGCGAGTGCCGCCTTGGAAATTCCAACGCGCAGAACTGATGACATTGCGCGTTCTCTTCGGTGGCGAATAGATCTAACCAAGGCTCTCCCCACTGTAGAAAGAGTCCTTGCGCCACTTCCGAGTGAAGACGCCATTCGTGATCCATCATGCACCTGCGGCTGAGTTCGTCCGCCCTGGCGTTCAGAGAACCTGCCAGGTGTTGAACCATCAGGAACATGCCCTGATGTTCCAGCCATGTCCAGAGGCGCAGAGCCTCCTGACAAAGGGTCCAAGACCCCACCCCGCCCTGTTTGTTGCAGTACCACATGGCGGTGGTGTTGTCTGTGAACACCTGCACTACCTTCCCTTTGACAGAGGGAAGGAATGCCTTGAGTGCAAGCCGGATCGCCCGGAGCTCCAGAATGTTGATATGGAGCCGGGACTCCGCCGGAGACCAGAGGCCTCTGATCTCCGCCTCTCCCATGTGACCGCCCCATCCCAGAAGGGACGCGTCCGTCACAACTGTATGCTCTGGCTGGGGAAGGGAGAGGGATCTGCCCATGACCCATTGCCGGTTCGAGAGCCACCACTGCAACTGTTTTGCAGTCCCCTCCGAGATCTGGACGTGATCGGACAGGTTGCCCTGGTGCTGCGCCCACTGGAACTTCAGGTCCCACTGCAGAGCCCGCATATGCCATCTGGCATGATTGACCAGCAGGATGCAGGAGGCCATGAGGCCCAGCAGCCTCAGGGTCATCCTTACCGAAACCCAGGATAAAGGCCGAAAGATCGGAATCATAGCCTGAATATCCCGGACTCGCCGTTCGGGAGGATAGGCCCGAAACTGCGTCGTGTCCAGAACTGCTCCGATGAAAAGGAGCTGTGGAGAAGGAATCAGATGCGACTTCGGCACATTGATGGAGAACCCCAGCGAGTGCAGGAGTTCGGCCGTAGTCTGGAGGTGGGAGACGACTGCCTGGGACGAGCCCGCCTTCAGCAGCCAGTCGTCGAGGTAGGGGAAGACTGAAACCCCTGCCCGGCGCAGATGAGCTGCGACCACCGCCATCACTTTCGTGAACACCCGAGGGGCACTTGTAAGGCCAAAGGGGAGCACGGTGAACTGAAAATGCTCGGGGCCTACCGTGAACCGAAGGTAACGCCGGTGGGCCGGCAGGACGGGGATGTGGAAATACGCGTCCTGCAAGTCCAACGCTACCAACCAGTCTCCTGGGTCGAGGGCAGTCAAGACCTGAGCTAGGGTGAGCATCTTGAACTTCTCCTTCCGGAGGAAGCGATTGACGTTCCGGAGGTCCAAGATAGGACGCATGTCCTCCTTGTCCTTTTGGGCACCAGAAAGTAGTGGGAGTAGCAACCACGCCCTACTTCTGGGGTCGGAACATGCTCGATGGCCCTCTTGGTCAAGAGGGCCGTGACTTCCTTCTGTAGAAGCACCAAGTGATCCCCTGACATGCGGTGGAATTGAGGTGGCATGGCTGGGGGGTGGTCTCGAAGGGGAGGGAGTAGCCCCTTCGGACAATGTCCAAGACCCACCTGTCCGAGGTGATGGTGCGCCAGTGGGGAAGGTGATGGCGGACCCTGCCCCTACTGGCGTGCCGTGCACCTGAAAGGAGGGACTAGGAGGGCTTGGAGGCCGCGGACGGGTTGGAGGTGGTGGCCTGACCCGCACGCTGGTTGCCCGATCCGCCACGGCGGAATCCACGTCCTCGGCCACGCGAAGACGCCTGCTGCGCGGGCCGGTGGCTGGGCTGCTGACGTGAAGGGGCGCCCCTACCGTGGCCACGATAGGGGCGAAAAGCAGAAGGCAGCGGAGGGCGTGTAGCAGAAAGGCCCAGGGACTTGGCAGTAGCCCGTGAGTCCTTAAAGCGCTCCAACGCATGGTCTGCTTTGGACCCAAAAAGACCGACTCCATCAAAGGGCATGTCCATGAGAGTATTCTGGACATCCCCTGAAAACCAGTGGTTCTCAGCCAGGCGTGGCGGCGGAGCGCCACTGTCGTTGCAATCGACCTGCCCAGCGAGTCGGCGGTGTCAAGGCCACAACGGATAGTGTATTTGGCCGCATCCCTTCCTTCCGCAATGGCGCGGGAAAGCAGTGCCTGGACCTCCTCAGGGCACTGGGGCAAAACATCCGCCACCGAATCCCACAGAGAGTGGGTATATCGGCCCAAAAGACAAGCGGTGTTAACGGACCGCAAGCCAGCACTGGAGGAAGAAAAACCTTTCTTCCCAAACTGATCCAGGCGTTTGGATTCCCTATCCGGAGGAGCGGTAGGGAAGGCGGTTTGGGAAGCGGAGGCTTGGACAACCAAGCTCTCAGGAGTGGGGTGGACAGAAAGAAACAGGGGGTCGCCCGGAGCGGGGCGATGGCGTCGTGACACGTTCCGATCCACAGGAGCCCCTGTGTTGGGCTTGGACCAGGCGCCCAAAAGAACGTCTGTGAGGGCGTCGTTAAACGGCAGCACAGTCTCCGCAGAGGAGGCTGCCGGCTGAAGCACCTCTGTCAAGATGTTAGGCTTGACCGTTAAAGTAGGGAGCTGGAGACGTAAGGCCCCAGCAGCCCTACGCAACACCGTACCAAAATTGGCCCCCTCCTCCGTAGCCACGGGAGGAGACAGCATGCCAGTGTCAGGAGAAGTATCCAGAACACTGGCCTCCCTAGACTCTCTGTCCAGTCCTCATCATACTGACAGTTGCGAGTCAGAGGGTCATCAGACCCCTCCCAGTCCTCCTGGTCCTCCTCTGGTGCAAAATAAGGAGGAGGAGGGACATTTGGGACCCAAGGTCCCATCGGCGCCGGAGCCGGCGTCGAGCGACGTCGCTCCGGGTCCATGTCCGGAGCCGGAAGGAACTGGGGACGACGCCGCCCGGAGCCCAGGGCGGCGTCGAGAACGGCACCGGAGACATCGGCGCCGGCGGAGGTGTCGTGAGGTCGACCGGCGTCGATGGGGGTTGTGGAGCCGGGATCGAGGCCGGGGCCGAAGCCGGAGCCGGGATCGAGGCTGGAGGCTCGGGCGACGCCGGAGCCGGAGCCGCCGGCGACGCCGGAGCAACCCCATCAGGGCCCGCGGGGCCCGAAGGCGCACCGGAGGGGCCTGAAGGCCCGAAGAGGCGGGCCATGGCCGACAGGAACTCCTGTACCTTGGCCGGATCCGCCCCCGAACCCGGGAAGGGCGGGTATGACGGGGGCGACTCCACAGGCAAGTCCGGGGCCGCGGGGGCGGGGTCGGTGCCGGGAGGGGCCTCAGCCGAGTCGCGAGACCGGGCGAGGCGAAGTCCGAGAGCCGACGATGCTTCTTGGACTTCTTGTGCTTAGACTTACCGGACGAAGAAGACTTCGACGCCGACGACCGGTGTGCACTCCGCGAGCGACCCCTGGACCTCTCACGCGACCGGGGCCTCCGCGGAGCCGAATGCCGGGCCTCGAGGAGCTTTCGAGACCGCTCTCGCAAAGCTTTCGGGTTGAGGGCCTGGCATTCGGGACAAGACTCGGTGTCGTGGCCTCGGCCGAGGCAGAAGAGACACTCCCAATGCGGGTCGGTGACGGACATCATCCGCGCACAGGCGCCGCATCGCTTGAAGCCGGGCATCCCTACGACACCTTAAAGATGGAAAAACAGTGAAAAAATCACCAAAAATAATGGTCAAAAATTGACCAGGGCACTGCTCTTCCCGGATCTGCGCTTGCTGGCGCGGAAAAGAAGAACTGACGTCAGCGCGCAGGGGCGGCGCCTAAGTGCTGCCCGCGACGTCATCCCGGCGATCACGACGCCGACGACGGACGCGGAGCCGCACGACGCCGCCTACCGACGCGCAAGGGTACTGCTACGCAAAACTTTCCGGATCCAGCCTGACGCCTGGGGATATTCTAAGGTAAGGAATCTATCACTAACGTGTCTCTTTCAGATATCGCTTTTAGAGCATTGCATGTGCCAGGAGTGGACAATGACATAGCGGATGCTTTGTCTCGTTCACAGTGGGGGAGATTCCGTGGGATAGCCAAGGAAGCAGACAGGACTCCGACCCCTATGCCGCAGCAGTTGTGGTACGTAGGCAACACAGGATGTTGCAACTGGTTTTAGGGTCCCTGGCACAATCCACGAGGATGGCATACAGGCTAGCCTGGGACGAATTTCTGCTCTCAGGAGCGAGACGGCGGACCACATTAGAGCATAGAAGGGAAGATGTGATACAATTCATTCTGGATTTGATTGAAAAAGGGCTTTCTAGGGTGACGATTGTGGGTAAGCCAGCAGGAATTGCATTTGTGGGTAAGCTGTTATGGGGTTATGCTTCGTCCGCGGGGGAAATCGGCTAGCGGATGTTGGAGGGGTGGGCTCGGGAGCAAGGCTAGGTAGGTAGGGCAAGGAACCCTCTGTCAAGGACTCTGCTGGGTAAGGTGATACAGGTATTGCCGGGGGCATGTTCAGACAGTTATGAGTCGTGCCTTTTTTCCACGATGATGGTCTGGATGTTTTTTGGGGCTTTTCGAGTGTCGGAATTGTTGGGTAAAAAATTGGGGGGAGGGATTGAATGGGGTGACGTGGTACCGAGTCAGGGTAGAGTTTGCATATGGCTGCGAAAATCTAAAACGGATCAGAGGGGCGTGAGAAAATGGGTGTCCCTCCAGGCTTCAGATCCACAGTTGACTTTCCCTTGCAGGTGGGAAGCGAAGTGGAGGGCGCTAGCTGTCAGACAGGTTGGGTTGGTTTTTGTGCATGCGAATGGTCGGAAAGCCACAGCTTTTCAATTATTGGCAGTTTTGCAGAAAGCGCTTGCAGAGTTGGGGATTGATGGTAGGGGTTTTGGGACTCATTCTTTCAGGATTGGGGCGGCATCGGAAGCAAGCAACAGGGGGTGGGGGCGGGGGGACATTATGAGGCTGGGGAGATGGTCCTCAGATTGTTACAAGCGATATGTTCGCGGCGCAGCCGGGGGATTGTAGCGCGGTACTGTTTCTTTCCCATGCTCATATAATTTTTCTCGTTTCAGGTTCGGTGATTGGCCCCCTCGCCAGGGAGATGTCAATTTGGATAGTGGGACATTCATTTGTGAAGTGGGCACAGGTCCAGGCCCGCGCTAGTTACTTTGGAGAAAATGTGGGTTTCAATAAAGATTTGTTTAAAGTTTCTTGGAGGGGAAGAGGGGGCATGCTCTGGAAAGAGCTGGTATGGGTTTTGAACGGCGTGCTGGTGGCTAGTAGGTGCCCCGATATTTTGTTGATACATCTGGGCGAGAACGACATGGTCAGGGAAACGGGGCTAGTGTTAATGAGGAGCATGAAGCGGGACCTGGCCTTGATAAAACGTCAGTGGTCTGGATGTTTGGTCATTTGGACAGAGTTAGTTCCCCGTAGAGTTTGGAGAGGCGCTGTTAATCCAGGGGCAGTGGACAGGGCCCGGAGGAAACTCAATTCAGAAATGGTGCGTTTTTGTAGGGAGATTGGTTTTGCGAGGATTGCACATAAAAACATCAGATTTGACACAGTGGAATTCTTCAGGGGTGATGGCGTTCTCTTGTCGCGTATGGCATGGATTTGTTGGAAATTACAGAGGTCCTAGCTAGGATGTTGAATGTCCAGGGGCGCTAAAGAGGGCATTTCCTATGAGGACAGGGGGGCAGGAAAATGGGGAGGCGGCGTTTCCGCCTACTCTCCCGCCTTTTCCTGGGTGGCGGGGTTGTTAAAAGTTGGCCAAGATTGGCAGAAGTTTTTAGTTAAGTGTTGGAAGTTTGTGAGCAGGGAAAGGGTAGGCAGGTAGGCTACGTTTAGACTAGATGTTTGGTAGTTACAGTTGCACAAAGGCAGGTAGGGGTTTGGGTCATTGGAGGGCAGGATTTGTAAATGCAATATTGTGTAATATGGTTGTAATGTAATATTATTGTTATCGGCAGGGTGGGGGATTTGATGTGGGGATCGTAGGGGTGGGGGGGGGGTGGGAGAACAGGGGATCAGTTATTTTATGTATAGTGAGGTTTTAGTTTTGTAAGGCAGTTGCCAGTGTTGATCATTGTGATATGCACCTGTTTCAATAAAGCGGCCTTTTTCACACACAAAAATTGGTCTCGGTTTGGCTTGCCCCCCCTCCCTCACAAGGGGGGCTTGGGGGGCAGCCGAACCCGGTGAGGTCTGCCCCCCGGGCAGATTGGGAGGGGGCAGGGGCGAGCCAAATAATGGCCATTTTGTTGGTTGGGCTGCATTGGGAATAGCCCAACTTGTGTTTGTAGCCCAAGGGGTATATTCTGGAGTTTGGCGCACTCCCAGCCACCATTTTAGGTTTGGTGACCTGGTGGCTGGGAGCGTAGTGGTAGTTAGCGTTTTTTCCCTCCCCCCTTCCCTCTATTTTTGGTTTTTCTGGGGTTAGCTTATCTGGGGTCAAGTTTATTCTTTCAAGGCCGGGTTTGTGGGGACAGGTGCATAGGGGTTTTTGATAATTGTATATTTGTCGCTTGGAACAGGTGCAGGCGGGGTTGTTAAAAGTTGGCCAAGATTGGCAGAAGTTTTTAGTTAAATGTTGGAAGTTTGTGAGCAGGGGCAGCAAAAGGGTAGGCAGGTAGGCTAAGTTTAGACTAGATGTTTGGTAGTTACAGTTGCACAAAGGCAGGTAGGGGTTTGGGTCATTGGAGGGCAGGATTTGTAAATGCAATATTGTGTAATATGGTTGTTATGTAATGTTATTATTGTTATCGGCAGGGTGGGGGATTTGATGTGGGGATCGTAGGGGTGGGGGAGGGGAACAGGGGGATCAGTTATTTTATGTATAGTGAGGTTTTAGTTTTGTAAGGCAGTTGCTAGTGTTGATCATTGTGATATGCACCTGTTTCAATAAAGCCGCCTTTTTCACACACAAAAATTGGTCTCGGTTTGGCTTGTGCCCCTCCCTCCCAAGCAGTCGATGTCTGCACTGAGTGGAGCGGGAGGGCACAGAAAAGGCGGGTGGGGTATGCGTAATGAAGGAGGGGGGGAGGTAATTGAGGAGAAGGGCAGGGACTAAATATGTAACGGGTGATGTAGGAGGAGAGAATGACTACGTGCTCTACATGAAACACGGCTACAGACGTTATAAAGCGCGGCAGCAGTCATGCAGATTATAATAAAAGTGTACTCCTTTGACAATGCAAACATGGTGTCCCTGATGTGGGTGCCATGCTGATAAACAAGCCAGAGGCAGACCCCCCCCCCCAAAAAAAAACAGTGCACGAAGGGATGCAAATTAAAACAAGCATTGCACATGCAATAGGTCTCGCATTTGCTTGTTTTAGAGGAATTGGCATTGTAAATGACCATGCCTTTTACCCAAGGACACAGTAAACACACTTGATGCACACACTAAGTTATGTTTTTTTAAAAGGCCTGAACTTGCAACAGTGGGTGGTTCCTGTTTGTTAAACTGTCCTGACAGTGGAACATGGAACCTGTCCAGTCACTTTATACAGACTGTTACTGCAGAAAATGCACAACTCTACAGGTCTCCAGCTTCGCTCTGACTGCCCTGAAGTTTACTGCTCTTTTGTGATAGCAGTTCTGAGAAATGCTTGTGCGACTTAAATACAAAAATGTAACGCTACTGATGAAAAGTGTTGGTACTGTCCCATTAAAAGCACTACTGGTCGCCTTAGATAAACGTAAACAGTGGCATGCCACGGGAGGTTATGGCTTAGAGGGACAGACATAAGGTAATGATCGCGGTTTGTTGTTTCCACAGCTTGAGACGGTCACTGTGGCAGACAAGGAGGAGACCCAGGCAAAAGTATTTAACTTCTGAAGAACTTTGAAGAATTCTAGGCACTCTATAGTACCAGAGGGTGAGACAAACACAAGAGTGTACTCGCTGATAATACTATATTAGAGCCAGGTCTGCTGGCTCAGGGGACTGATGCCCCAGCCAGGAAACTGTGCTTGACATCATGGCCACAGGTTTAAATAGTGGTGTGTCCATTAAGC
Organism: Calotriton arnoldi; assembly: GCA_963921515.1. NCBI lineage: Eukaryota > Metazoa > Chordata > Amphibia > Caudata > Salamandridae > Calotriton > Calotriton arnoldi. The sequence continues at coordinate 95,699 of CAWUFW010000272.1, read as the reverse complement.
TTTCCATCCTTGAGAGGTCGATAAAATGTGTACCTCCGAGTCAAGTAACAATAACCATCTGTTATTCAGCGGCACGAAGCAAGTGGGCGTGAACTTACTTTAAAAAATGTCAGACAGGCTAATATTCTGCTATGCGGGTGCGTGGTTATTATTAGTGCAAAAAGTAGAGCAGCACCGGAAACCACAGGCCTGAGTGCCTAATGTAATCCAGTTATGCTGTGTTCTTATAAAGAAAATAAACAAAGTGCCTGTTTTCCTGTCTTGCACTAAAGCCCATTACAGCCTTGCTGCGGCATTTTTGCTAATGTGACATAAGCTCACCAGTTCACAGTTCGTTCATGCCCTCACTTAGCATTATTTTGGCAATCAATACATTTAAAAAAAAAAAAACAATAATTTAAAAAAAAATGTGTTTATGTTTTATGTAAAACACACAAGATGATGGACGGAATGCTGCACATTGGCAAACATTCACCCCCAGTCACAGATCTGGGTTTAATCCATCGTTATTTTGCTTCACCACGCCACCCCAGTTCAGACATAGCCATATGCAAATCAGTCTTGACCCTGTGCCTCATGGGAACAGTCCAGACCGAACTGCCAAGCCATGTTTTCCCTGGACCGGAATCAAGCATCCTAGGACCGGTTTCAGGCTATCAGCCTTCATCAGCCAGGATAGCTTGACTCCAGTGGCGTAGTGAGCACGGGACCCACGTCTGGGCATACCCTTCCCACTTAGGGCGAAATGTTCCCAGATACATCATTTATGTCCCTGTTCTCAGATGTATCATTTCCAACAATTTTGTGTTAAGTAAATCGTGTCTAATAATGATCAAAGAAGGGACAATGATTAGGACTTCAACGAAATTTGAGGGATTTTTAAAGACATATCCTGTACATAAAACTGTCCACATGTTCTGTTTAACTGGTTAATAATGAAAAATCGTATGAGTAAAGTTTTTTATGATACAATGCAGATAATTTATATGGGTTTGTAGCTAAACTAAAATAGACTGTTTATTTGATTGACATGTTCCCAATAATGCAGCATTTAAAGAAAGTGTATCTGCTTGAACCAAGCTCGTGATTAATAGTGCAGTTTTTAAGTCTGCGTGTCTGCCTCGGCTGAACGCGCCCATTTGCCCACTGTTTACTCAGCCCATTGATAAGAGGCACTATCACCATTGTTTTAGTGTGTCCAGAGAGATCGCAATAAAGAAATTATCTGGAAATGAGCTGCCAGCATAGCATGCCCTCTACTTGTAGTATGTCAGGCAACGAAACCTTATTTACACATATAATTTCAGTCTCAAACCTAGATTTGTAGCCAAATATATTTTTACACCTTCCAGGAATTCACAAACCGGGAACACATCAGCGCCGGTGCCAGGCTTTGTTGCTGCCGTAGGGTGCTGCTGCTTAATGAGAGTGGAAGGAAGCCCCGTAATCGAAGCAGCTGGTGTCTGCAATGAAGAGCGGGCGGCGATGTGGTGGACCTTTCCCACACTGCCTGGGCAAATGAGAAACTTGCGACGTAAAAAAATAAATGAAACTGGTGTCCGGCAGCATGGCGTACATTAAAAAAAAAAAAAAAAAAAAGTGCTGTAAAACAGGGAATGAAGAAATTGAGCGTAAGGAGACCGTGCTTGACCGGTGCTCCTTCGCTTTGACCGGAAGTGATGTTTGCGCTATGGCAACGACTTAGGAAGCAGGAAAAAAAAGCAATGGAGTAGGGAACTAATTGTAAGTAGCGGGAGGGAATAAAGTGGTTTTATTCATCACAATAGGTCTTGCAGATGCATGCGCGCTGACGCTCGACCTAAAAAAGTGTAAGATCACATGTAGCAGGGGCAGTTTGCTGGGAGGGTCTGAAACGCCAAAAGGCAGGACCGATTAAGCATGCTGACCAAACACAAGCAGGCATTTATGAAGGGCAGGGACAGGAACGAATGGAAAAGATGGGAGGTGCTTCAAGCCAGTCTAGATTACAGCATGCGTCGCAGAGCAGCGCATGCGCGACCTAAAAAAAATGATATGTAGGTGCCCTGCACTCTGGCCACAGGATGGACTGCATTGCTTCAGGTACTTTGCAGGGCCCCAAATTTGAAACACGACAGTTCCATCCGTTGGGTTTTCCGCATTCTACAAGGTGACCAAGCATCCGGGATTTGTTGGGCCAATTCAGTGTTTTTGCCAAATGTCTCGCTAAATATCAGTATATTTAGCACGTTCCAGCTTTGAGAGAGGGTGGACTGAACAGAGAGGGCGAATATGTCCTAGTGCAGAACTGGCTCCGTTTCCCTCGTCGATACAGAATTCTAGTCCTACTTCTCCGTTTGTAGAATGTCCCAGGCTTTGGTTTCCAAGATGTGGTCAGGCTAGCAAGCCAGCCTCAACACGCCACACGCTTTGTTCACAACCTTGTGCAGTACAGTAAGATATGACGAATTTGACTATTTCCCCATTCACCGTGAGTGCGCGAGAAGGGTATGAGTCATGCCCTGAACCCAAACCAAAAGGACATCTGCCTTCATGCCGGTTATGCAAAGTCACAGAAAGTCAGCTGAGAGCAGACACGCCTCCAAGGCTCTGGGGCAGGGAGGGGGCCTGCAGCTCTGCTTCCATGATATCCTGTCCCACATGAACATTTTGTACCTAGAAAGAACCGCTGGTGAATTCGCTTGCCAGCCCACTCTTGGTAACGTGTCCCTGCCAGCCCGAAGGCTTAAGATCCGGACTCCAGAGATAGAAACCGGCGAACGATGCAAACAACCGATGAAGGGGGAATGGAGACACACGGCTTCCCTCTTTTTTGGGTCATTCAGGGTGAGAACGATTCTTGGCACTGAACGAGGATGGAGCCAAGCCCCCGTCGGGGATCTGGTTATATTTATAGCCGCATCATCCTGCAGGACAGCAATTAAAGTGCTTGGATTCGCAACCACCCCCATGTCATTTGAACTTTACCTTCCTCGTCCTCTGCGTGGAGGCAGCCTGTGTTTGAAAGAGAATAGTGCGCTATATACTAGAGAGACATCACACCGGTGTTCACAAGGAGATTGTATTAAACAAAAGCAGGTACAGTAAAAGTTACTAAAGGGATTTTTCACTGCAAATGAAGACATCTGTTTTCCGACCAAATAATCACAGTGTAAAGAATAGGTGCTAGTCTGCACAGGCAGCGTAAAAAAAAAAAGGAAACAGACAAATTTTCACCAGAATTCATCCTAAAATCTCCGTGTTCAATGGTAAGGCCGAGTTTTAGCTTGAAATTATAGCGGACAGACAGCATTCCCCCACAGTGAACGCACCCAGAGGCCCACTTTCGGGAAAGGAAGGCCTCTGGGGAGCACTTCCGGTCCACAAAAAGCCGCGGGGAGCACTTCCGGGCAGTACGCCTCCGGACAGGACTGGATGGAGTCACCGGGCGAAGGCACACAATACCAGCGCAAAGGAAACATCCGACCTCGGAGGTCGTGCTGGAACTAGTAACCAGAGTTTCCACATTGTTTCTCAGAATAATATTTGCCTGGCATACGTTGTTACAGAATTACCAAAAGCCCCAGTGACCATGCCTCGTTTATCTTCCTTCCGGCGGCCAGTTAATGCCTAGCCTTCAACACAAACAAGGGAGGGAGGAAGTGCTGGCGAGGGGTGAGAAACAGGAGGTCAGAAGAAGGACGGGGAGCGAGGGTAAGAAGGGAGCCTGATGGAGGAGGGGACGGGGCTGGGGCAGGAGAAGAGAGAGCAGAGACCTCTAGTCTCACCCTTTGTGCGTGAGACTCACGTTCGGAGTTCAAATTGATCTCTCAGTCACACTATGGTAAATGTAAAACTATTACCAGGGATAGAACATGGACTCTAAAAACAACTCATTTTAGAGCTCTGTTGCGGCCTGTAGAGCTCCAGGAAGCCATCAAGTTACAGAGAGAGCCATCCTATAAGCCCCCTTTAGATGACAGAAAGAACAGATTTGGAAACCTCATTTTAAGTGAGGTATTGGCGTAATTTTCTTTGCTACATATATTTAGATTTTCTCTTTCCATTTCCTCCCAAACCTTGTAATAGTCTGGCATGCTGCTATACCTACAAAACTATTAAATAAACAAGGTCCGAAGCAGAAGAGACCAAAAGAGAAGAGGGAATAAAGGAGAAGCTAAATAAAGGTAAACTGGCAGTAGGAATGGAAGCCGAGGCCTTCTGCCCTGCTCACGGCTGTGCTTGCTGCTGCACCTGCAGAGCTCAGCTTTGTAACCAAAGAGGAACTCACAGGACTCGTCCAACGCATTTCCTCCCTCCCCTCCTATAGTAAATATCTTTTTAGTGATATACAATAAGCCTTCTGTTTTTCGAGTTAAATGTTTCTGTGCCAGTCATAACCCCCCCTTAAGCAGTTCTATATACAGAGCTTCAGTTAACTTTGGTCAATGAGCCACTCGTAAAGCTAACTCCATGACTAAGATTTTAGGACTCGTTCCACTTTTTTCTCTCTTTTAGAAGTCTACTTGTCTATTATTTTAGAACAAATTACTTCCACTGCCACAAGCATAGGCAAAGCCTTTTTCTTGTGTATATATTTAGGCCATCCCAGGCACTGAAGCAGACTCGTTTTTAGGCTGCTGTGCACATGTGATCAAAAGACACACAATTGATGGACGGAATGCAGAACAAATCAAAACATTCACCCCCAGTCAAGAGATCTGGGTTAAATCCATCATTCTTTTGCTCACCCCAGTTTAGACCTGGCCATATGCAAATCAGTCTTGACCCTGTGCCTCATGGGAACTGTCCAGCCCGAACTGCCAAACCAGGTCCTCCCTGGACTGGAAACAAGCATCCTAGGACCGGTTTCGGGGTTTCACCCCTCATCAGCCAGGATAGCTTGATTCCAGTGGCACAGTAAGCCTGGACCCACGTCTGGACATACCCGGCGCACTTATGGCGAGAAAGCAAAAGACACACAATTGATGGACGGAATACAGAACAAATCAAAACATTCACCCCCAGTCAAGAGATCTGGGTTAAATCCCTCATTCTTTTGCTCACCATGCCACCCCAGTTTAGACCTGGCCATATGCAAATCGCGGAATCCTCCAGATTTAAGTTTTTCAAATCGTGATGGAAAAAAAAGGCAGTGCAGTCAATGGGATTTACAGAAGTAGCAATCTAGCTACAGAGAATAGAGGGAGAGCTCATAGGAGACACGAAAAGGGAAAGAAAATTGAAGGTTGGACATCAGTCTCCAAATGTGGAAGACAAGGAAAAAAAAAAAAAAAAAAAGCACTGCCTATGGAATTCTGAATTCCATACACAGTTTTGAAGGTTCTGCTGACGTTTTCTGCATTAAGCTAAAAATAGGCAGAGCTCTGGTAGCCTTTTTTGCAGTTGCATTATGATCGTTACAGATCTTAATTCGTGTAGATGAACATTAGTCAACAGTGTTATAAATGGAATTCCAGACACAGGTTTCGCCGTCCTGGCGAGGGCACAGGCGTTGCTCTAGGTCGGCACGGCCTGCGCAGACACAAAGAGCCCAGGCCGGCAGCTCATGCCGGCTTCACTCTCAGGGACACCGCTCAGCTTACACTTCCCTCTGTGAATCCTCCAGCTGGCGGGAGGCCCAAATCCAGAGTCACTGCTCAGAACAATACCAGTCATTCAGCCACATCAAGCTGTACTGCCTTATGTGGAACTAGTGATCCGGGGAGAAGCTGGGATATGGTTCATGTTTCATTGGTTGGTCTCTCTGCTCTATTATGTTGGCTTGTTTGGTAACACTGGAGAGTGGGCTGGTAACACACACTGGCGTTGGGTGTAACGCTGTGCAGCAGTGTTAAGGCTAAAAGAAGACGTTTCTGTTCATACTAACTGGATAATCTGTCTCCCTCGCCATTAAAGAGGCAAGAGTACGATTGGGGCCCGTGGACCTACCGCGGTTGGTAAGGCAAGAGCGCAGTGGCAGTACATGGTACCTACCATGCTGGACGGACAAGAGCACAATGTTATCTCTTGGTACCAACCACGGTTGGGGAGGTAAGAGCGTGCTTGCAGTCCAGTCCACAGTACCCATCAGGGTTGGCAAGGCAAGAGCGCAGTGGCAGTACATGGTACTTACCATGGTTGGTAAGGCAAGAGCGCATTAGCATACATGGCTGCTACCATGCTCGATGGGCAAGAGTACAAGGTTAGCTCATGGTACCAACTGTTGTTGGTGAGGCAAGAGCATGCTTTCAGTCCATGGTACCCATCAGGGTTGGTAAGGCAAGAGCGCAGTGGCAGTACTTGGGTGCTCCTACCATGATGGATGGGCAAGAGCACCACATTAGCCCCTGGTACCAACCACGGTTGGGGAGGCAAGAGCAAGATTGCAGTCCACGTTACCCATCAGGGTCGGTGAGGCAAGAGCGTAATGGCATGCGAAATATCACAGAAAATACCACCTCTTGATCTGTGCATAGGTGCCACACAATGGGAAATACAGACTTTTTGGGGGGCAACTGGACAGATTAGTGCAAATACATTTTTAATTTCACCAACATAGGTCAAAGAACACAGGTGCCATACTGGTAATGCAGAGGACGTCAACCTCAAATAAGAGCCCCCTTGTTCCCATGGCTGGCCACTGGCCCGACAACTAAACTAGCCAGCATCATCACAATTTTCTAAGCTAAAAATTGCGTTATTTTTGCTTTTTTCCCCCCAAAGTAAAATATAATCAACTCCAATGCAAGTAAGCTGGAAAATTACTTTCCCGTGATTTTTAAAAAAAATGTTGCAAGCATGTATAGAGCTCTCAAAAGAACACCGCCTTACAAGAGGTTCCTTTATGAGAAAATCTAATGTGGAAGTGAAACGAACAGGCCACGCTGACCGGATCACGCCGACTCCAAAAGAATGTGGTTTCTACGATGCGAGGGGCAGGATGAAAAGCGGGTATTGGGGGACCACGTAAAAGGAGGTATAAAAGGGGCCAGTGTAGGGCATCCGCGCACTCGACAACGCTAGCAGATCTGTAGATGAAACTATAGGGAACATGTAGGAAATACCATGACCCCCCCCGGCTGGTGCATACAACTCAAAGGGGCCCCACAAACTAAGGGGAAGGTGTTACAGTCTCCAGAGACAGTGATGAATTACATAAAAACGGAGAGGGAATTATGGCCTCAAGCTTTTAAAATACATTATATATTTATATATATTCTCTCCCTCCCTCCCATCAGGACATGCACAGGCATGTGTGAGCATGTGCGAACTTGCTGCAGCTGGGAGCCACCGCGTTTACAGTGAAATCTGAGGCATGTGGGGCAGAGGGAGTGCTCATAGACGTCAGCAAGTGCATTTCCTGGAGAGGAAGATATCTGCCCATTCAGTGGAGAAGACAATAGTCCCTGCCATTTGAGATGCGAGTACCGGGGATGGTGCCGACAAGAACGCCTGAACTGCTAGCCCTTGTAAAGGCACAGGGCAATACACAGACAACAGCAGCAGATCCAGGTTAGATGGCAGCTGTAAACCAAGGCAACAAATGTAAATGGGGAGAGGAGTTGGCCTAACGGCTAGGGCGGTCGACCTCGAATCTGGGGAACCGGTTAATCTCCCCATGCCTAACAAAAACAAGCATTTGCAATGCAATAGGTCTCGCATTTACGCGAGTTTGAGCTACTGACATTGCAAATGACAATGCCTTTTATTTTCGTTTCCAAAACATAAATAAAAGGCATTGTCATTTACAATGCCAATAGCTTAAACTCGCGTAAATGCGAGACCTATTGCATTGCAAATGCTTGTTGAAACTAAGGTATGAGGAGGTGGAGTAATATTGCCCAGGGTCACAGGTGAGGCTCAAATCTGAGAGCCGAGATCATAACTCATGTGTTTGATTCGACCGCCCATAATTAACCCCCTGTAAACACAAACAAGGGCTTCCGTAAACTGTTAAGCACCCATACAAATGCTATTGTGGTTAATATGTCTCTATGCACTTTCAGTTTTGGAAGATACGAGAATTCTGGAGCATAGAAAAAAACTGAGGTAGCACTTTAAAACAAGTTAACGAGCAAAAGTAAAACAAAACAATGCACAAAGTAACAATTTTAAGAACATAAATAATGCAACTAAGCACGCAAAGGGATGAATGAAGCAAAAAGTTAACAGATCCTTGCAGACCCCACTCGATCTCCCACCTGCTGGTAGGCTGAACCATGGGTCGAAAGAGCGCATCCACCCACCCATCCTCCTCTCGTTTCTGCCCATGCCCCTACCCCGTCAATACCATCTGGACACAGACAGTGTAACCACAATCAGTCCACCCGCAGAAAAGGGCAGGAACCATGAACCCGTTTACTGTGTATGTTGCCTGCATGTGCCTCGCCTGTGTGTCGGCTAATATGCTTTGTCAGTTTTCTACTGGTGCCTGTCAGTGCAACCATGACTGCCTGGCCACGGCACTGCATGGACGGAGTCCTGACTCCTGACCAACCACGGTCTGACCTGGCCACTTTTATGCCTGGGCTCATCGACGGTGGTTGGACACGGCCATTGTAACCAAACAGACCAGCTCAGCGGTATTCAAATGCAACCCTCACTATGTAAACCGTTTTCATGCTCAAGCGCCTAGAAGCAAATTAGTTTTGCATTGTGCACGGTGCTAGAAAAATAAATATTAACATAACTTTGAGGACTAGGCTAGGGCCCAGTCACCACACAGGTTTAAACGACCTCGTTAGTTGGACAACACCTGTTATTTAAGCGCTAGAAGGCCACTGTAGTTCCAGTGCCCTCTATGTAAATAGTGAATAAATAGGATATATAGAGGGTGCAGTCCGTGAGCAAGGCCAGACTTTCTGCCTGCCAGTTGAGTATACACAGACTTAGAAGTGCTCCTCGAAGGAACGGGCCTGCCACCAGCAGTTCTGTGGTCATAATAATAATAATAATAATATAGAGAGCCCGTTAACCTTAATTTGCGTTGACGTTATTTCATTTATAAAGAGCATTCACCTCTCTTACTCCCCCGTATTCACCAGCAGTTCTGTGGTCATAATAATAATATAGAGAGCCCGTTAACCTTAATTTGCGTTGACGTTATTTCATTTATAAAGAGCATTCACCTCTCTTACTCCCCCGTATTCACCCCTCCCCTCCCCACACAAACACCCTACTCATACTCAGCTCCTTCTCATGCCCAGAGGTTCACCTGCGTCACATGACGGAAAGCAGGCGGTATGTCAAGCACGAATGTGGGGAAATATCATGAAACATTCTGTGTCCCGCCCTACCCCCGAAATGCCAACCTCACATCTATCGCCTCAGCCCTCTGTGCCACGCACCTTCGAACACGCCAATCACCGCGCGCCCACTGGAGCCACGCACTGCCACCCACCGGCCACGTGCTGACACTGCTTCCATCCCTTCCATCAGTCCCCGCGGTCTGTGGCTGCGTGTTCATATAATGGCAACATGTCGCATTCCAGCATGTCTTGGAGCGCGCTGTGACTTTTTAAACACAAGGAAATACAAATTAAGAATATCGGAATTCAGGCGACGCAGAGGACCAGTGACGTACCGAGGCTGTGGGCCCTGATGCTGTCCAGGAACACAGGACCTCGTGGCTCAACAATGTCAGTGAAACACGCCCACAAGTTGGTTGCATAAAACCCCCTCACGCCTCCAAGTCTCGGTGCCACTACACCTATTGCACTATTGGTAGCAAGGCTCCTGGAAAGAGTGGCGAGCTGATTGGTGGATCCAGGGTACTGGACGCACTCCACGTGTATGCTACTCTTCTTCCAGCTGGAGCAGCACTGGCATCGGTTGCCAGATCGCGCACCTTTAAAATGGGCGCAGCGCAAGTCTGTGTTTATTAGAGCAAAAATTGCATCTGCGTCATTTGTGGTACCGGACTACCGTTCGGTCAGTACGCATGCCACATTTGCACTCCTCAATCTGTGCACAATTGCACTGCGCATAAACAGTTTTTATGTAATCTGTGTCACCAGAGTTGGTCGATTTTGCACCAGTATTTACACCAACAGAGCAATGAAAAAGACGAGTGAAGGCAGACGCTTGTGTATATTTGCATCGCGCTTTCACTTTAAGTGAAAGCGCGATGCAAAAATAAACACGCGGCTGCCTTTAACAAGCAAAACGCATGCACTATAAAAAAAATAACGCCACACGCCCCATGCGCCTTAAGCCTACACATGCAACCTTTTAAAAATATAAAAATTCACCACAAAACCTACGCGCATGAAAATGAGAACAGATTAAGGTAAACGAAAGTTAACGTGAACAATAGGAAAACGCATGCAATAGTAAAAGAAGACCTACGCGCCTCGAAATGAGAACAGCGCCGCAAGCCTATAAACACACGACAATCGGCACAAGCCCCACGCGCCTCAACCCCACAAGCAAAACGCATGCACTATAAAACAAGCGCTCGCCATTGCGGGTAGGCAGGGGGCCATCTGTTTTCACTCAGCAGGGTTTATATTTGCATTGCGCTTTCACTTTCACTTTAAGTGAAAGCGCGTTGCAAAAATAAACACGCGGCTGAGTGAAAACAGATGGCCCCGACAAAGATAAGAAAATGCTTTGCGAGAGCCGCAAAGCAGACGAGCCAGTCCGGATGGGCCGGACAAAAAGGCGGCAACAAAAATACTTCATTTCCAATGGCAGGCCACCGTTTAGCATAAATGGTGACGCCAGCCAATGGAAATGAGGGTAGGGCTTCAAGCCCCCTTCTGAAATATCCTCTGTCACTATAAGTCTCGCAGAGCGAGCAGCGCATGCGCTGCAACGCTAGGCGAGACCTAATGAATGTGTCCTCATGTAACGCAACTGGTGCTATGTAAAGCGCTCTGATACCCGATACCTTCGGGTCAAGTTCGCGCTATATAAAACTTCGTAATAAAAAAATAGGTCAAAGTAGTAAGTGAGGAGCCAAATATCTACATTATATTTTTAAATATTATATTTCTAATACAATGGGGCTATTTTATATGAAGGTTCCAGGGGAGTTTGTTTTCCTTTGCATTATGTTACAATGTTTGATTGCATAAGCAGAAACTAATAATTAAATTCCTCAATTCAAATGAGGAACTAGTTCTTCAGATGCAGTAACACAATCACATGCCTGAGCAGTAAGTAAACCTGCGCACAGGTCAAGAAAGTAACGTCGGCCATTTTCGATGGTTGACAAAAGTAAATGACCGCATTTGATGGAATGTAAATATAAAACGAATGCCAAATGCCCAGCCTCTGATCCCATGTGCAAGGTATCTGGAAGAAGCTGCAGCCATACATCACAGAAGCACAAGCCCAGAAAGGGCATTCGAATGGCTGCCAGGCTCAAACATTCCTGCAAGTTCAGGAGTCACACTTAGATCATCAATCACAGACAGCGATAGTCAATGCTCTGATGTTTGGCGCATGTAACGAGCCAAACAGAACAAAATGCTGCAAGGGAAAAATACGATCACTTTGCAGCAGCAGCACAGGGAAACAGAAAAGGCCACAACTGTACATGAATTCTGGCACAGGTAAGGCGTCATGCAGCATCCTTATTTCAGGCAGAGTGCACAAGCATGTGCTTAATCTGAACACCCGAGAAAAATAGGGTACCACTCCTAGAAGTCAAGGGTACAACGAGCACTGGCAAATCCAATAGGTCTCGCCTATGCAAGAGCTATTGGCTTTCCCAATGTGTTTTAGCCGTGTTATACACCAGCGTAGATGCTGTTCTGCATGGCTAAAAGTTTCTGGCACAGAGGAGAGTGGTGTGGAGTAGCACATAGTGGCATAAGCTGGCGTAGACTGTCAGAGTGAAGTGTCACAGCATCGTAGAATGTAGTGGCATAGATTAAAGTGGGGGCAGAGTAGACTAGAGTGGCATAAAGTACAGTGGCGTTGAGTGGCGTAGAGTGCACTGGTGCAGCATACAGTGCAGTGGGGTAGAGTGGTACAGAGCAAGCCGAGTGAGGCGGAGTCAAGTGACGCATAGTGCAGTAGAGTGCAGTGGTGCAGAGTAGAGTGGCACAAAGTTCAGTGGCAGGGAGTGAAGTGTTACAGAGTAGAGTGTCGCAGAGTGCAGTGGCATAGTATAGAATGGCGTAGAGTAGAATATAGTGGCGTACAGTGCAGCGACGCAGAGTGTAATGATACAGAGCTGAGTGGCGTAGCGTATAGTGGCATGGAGTGCAGTGGTGCAGAGTAGACTGCCGTACAGTGCAGTGGTTTAGAGTAGAGTAGGGCAGAGTAGAGAGGCATAGAGTGCAGTACGTAGAGTGGCACAGCTTTGAGTGGAGCGGTGCAGAGTAGAGTGGCATAGAGTGCAGTGGTGTAAAGTGGATTGTTTCAAATTAAAGTGGAGTGGTGCAGGGTAAAGTGCAGTAGAGTGGCACACAGTAGTGTTTTGGCGTAGAGCCTATTGGCAGAGTGCAGTGTTGCACAGAAGAGTGGTGTGGAGTGGTGTTGCATGATGTGGCGTAGAGTGCTGCAGAATGGCGTAGACTGGAGTGGCGTGCAGACTAGAGTGCAGAGGCGTAGAGTTGAGTGGTACAGCATAGAGTGTACTGGCACAGACTGCTACAGTATAGAGTGCAGTGTTGTAGAGTCATGTGTGGGATGGAGTCGTGTAGAGTGGCGTGGTGCGGAGTGGTGTAGAGAGCTGTGGAGCTAAGTGGAGTAGATTGCATTGACAAAGTTGAGTAGTGCCCAGTAGAGTAGAGGTGCGTAGAGTGAAGGGGTGCAGTGGTGTGGAGTAGAGTGCAGTGACAGAGTGGAGTGGCATCGAGTAGAGTGGTGTAGAGTGCAGTGCTGAGTAGTGGAGTGGCGTGGACTGGAGTAACGTAGAGTGTCGTGGAGTAGAGTGGAGTTTCATAAAGTGGAGTATGCACACTGGCATTACAGACCAGACATTTTCAATTAAATGACCATTACATTTGCAGATATACAGGATAAAACTATACAGCACACCAACAGTGTGCAAATGTCATCACCTAGTGATTTGCTTTGATGGTATTAAAATATTTGTTTCCACCACACTTCAGAATTGCAAAAAAATTAAATTGCTTTATTTGTGCATTCCGAATTCTGATATACTCTGAATTATATGCACAGTTCATTACAAGCATTTAAACTTTGTGGTGTGCTAGAAAAAAGCCTTTCACAGCAAGATTGTCACATAATTCCTCTCACTTCGAAGTCAGAGAAAGAAAAGTAAACACCAAGCTCCCATGGAAGTCAGAGCTTGACATTTGACCTCGGTCTTTGAATGCACAGCAAATGTGTCAAGAGAAGAACAAGATTTAAAGGCCTGTTTACATAAAGAGAGCACTCAGAAAGATACAGTAAATAAGGAGTGCTCTATGCGAGGGATGCACAGCCTCAAACAAAGCCAGCAAATAGAAAGCCAGCAAATAGAAAGCCAGCAAATAGAAAGCCAGCAAATAGGAGTTACAAACCACAACATGGTGAGCAATGGGAGGGATGCATTCCCAGGAAGCTTTCAGAATATCCCCAAGATATCTTTAGCAAACCAGACAGCTGAGCTGTCTGGTAGGCTTCGGCCTAAAAAGTGACCTATTAGCTTAACTTCAGAGTCCAGTGCTGATGCACTTAATAGATACATTGTACCAATTGTGGCGGTTCTAAGGTCTGGGAGCCACCAAGATACGGAGATAGCTCTAGAGTAAATATTTTAATCTGGTGCTCTTTGAGTAGTGAAGAAATGAAAATACTAAACATTTTCATCTTAAGTCTTGTAGGAGTAACTGTTATCGACAATATTGAACAATTGTTATTCACAACATCTCTGCTGGGAATTCCTACCTCCTAAGAAGGGAGGCAATGTAAACACGCCAGTGAGCCGCTGTGTACTGCAGGCCTAGAGAGAAAGTGTGTGAGAGAGAGAGAAAATGAATGAGAGAGTGAGAAAGTGTGTGCAAGAGAGAGAGTGTGTGTGTGTGTAAGGTGTGGATGTGTAAGGTGCGTTTGTGTGTGTGTGAGTGTTTTCTTGATTTCTGTGCTCCCATTTTCAAACTGCTGGGTCATGCTGTCATGTCCTTTAGGCTAGTCCTGTCTTCTATGCCCCCCCTTTTACATACATTGTCCCATCCACACGACTAACCGTTCTGAAAAGGTGACCTTTTACCTAGTAATTTGCTCCTGTCTCTTTGACACCAAGCTCTTAGTATTTTATCATAATCGCTGCACCGGACGTACATAAACATGTCCTCAGGCACTGCATAATTATTCTGTATAAGGGTCACTACTTTTTTCATCCTTGGCCAACAAGTCCGCTGTGCATGTTCGCATGGTTAAGAAAAACATTTATGATTGTTTTCAAAACATTTATGATTCTAGAAGAAACCCTGGAGTGACAACTCTAGTATATAAGACCCTTATTTCCCCCTGCAAATTAGAGGAGAATTCCTTCCACACTGACACGGGGTCCTGCATGATGAATCTTTGACACGCATGGGTCTGATATCCCTTGCTCATCCTCGAAGCAGAGACGGGGTCCTTCATTCTCCATCAGGTGAGGGGGTTGGTTCTTCCCTAGGGGATTCTTGGCTATATACATATGTATCTGTACACATATACATGCTACACCCACATATCTAGGCTAGGTACACTTAGGCAAATTACGTAGGGCGCGCATTATAGGAGTATGCAAGTGCTACTGTCTTATCTGAACTGTATATGTTCATCTTCTTAGCACTATGGTAGAAATGTATCTACTGTTTACTTTATGGTACTTGTGATTTCTTTCGTATGCTTCTGTCTACTGATTGTTGCAGCAAATATGTTTTACACACAACTGACGCTGGACCAATAAATACTTATTGAAACGTCCTAACCGCCATCCTGTGCTGAGTGACTGAGCGAAAACTACTGTAGTCCACGATCCCTGAAGAATCAGGTTTGTCATGTTCAGTGGTTGCCAGAAACTACCTACACCACTGTAAGATACAGGGGGGTGGTAGTGGCACTGTAGAGCTAGCTGGTCTAACGGCTGACATATCCTGTGGGGGTGTCCGGAAGAGGTTTGGACACCGAGCTCCCAGTTTAGGTCATCAAAACACGCAGGTCCTGGGAATTCCTAGGAACTACACGACAATGCAATACCCTATCTTTCCTACTTTGAAGCCACAGATTATTTTATAGGATTCAGTGGTAATGTAATGTCAGTGTAATATGAAATTCATAACGCAATAAAATACAAAGCTGTGCCTTTCACTATTCCTGTATTTTCTTACATCTTGCCAAAGCTCTATCTGGAATTGGTACCAAAGACTTATTGTACCATGGCCACCAGTAAAACACTATCCTGGCTGTCTAGAGAACAATTACGTATGCTGCTCCCCTCCCTCTCCTTGGAGTGATGAGTATTGACTTTTTATAGTACTGAATCATGCACTTTTACATTTTATCACTCTTTTTTACTTCCCATTTAAGAAGAAAAAAACATACAAAGTTTTAAATGTAATATTTTATTGCTATGGTTTTAAGTAATCACACAAATAAAGTGATCTATCTATCTATCTATCTATCTATCTATCTATCCATCCATTTATCAGGTAAGGCGGGCTTATTCTGGGTGCAGCTGTGTAAATGCAGATGAATGGAGGTTCTCGCTGTTGGCCTTAAATACTTTTTCTGCAAAAGTAACCAACTTTGGTTTACCACTTTGCAGAGTCATGTTGTTAATCGGTGTATGTGTGGATGAATAGAGTTCACCACCCAAACCTGTAGAACCAATTGCCCACATCAACAGAGTTAACTGCGGAGCAAAGCTCTCATCCTGCAGGGGATACGAATTAGATTTATGGATTTTAAACTGCACATATACAGGGCTTCATAACACTGCCGATTCGCTGACGCACATTGAGTGGACGGGTAGCACGCTGGTCCATACATCCAGGTCCGTCCTCTCCTCCCCATACCACAACCACTTGGTTTTCCGTTCAAAGCAGGGCCACTAGAGGCAACCACAGTGCCATCAAGGGAGGCCCAGAGCTTGCTCAACAGTGTGGTGATTCCAGCTGCATCCAAGCTCTCTGAGACTTCTTTTGTTTTCCTCTTTGAGGGAATACTCAAACCTGAGCCTGCATTCTCCCACATAAACGCCTTTTGGTATGCCAGAGCAGGATGTACACCTAGAATATTGCAAGTGATGTAAGGGGGTAACACCTGCAGACTTTCATTCCCAAGGAACCCTATCTTGAGAAACATGTGCCCTGCATTCACAGCCTACCGGGTACAACACAAGCCAGCGGTGCTGGTATGGGAAGCCCATTGGTAATTTCCTCCAATTTAATGTTGGGAAGACTGAGATCTTGCTCTTTGGAGATGCCTCTCTATTGTGGACTCCTGAATGGTGGCCGGTGGACCTCGGCGCTCCCCCTGCCCCTAAGTCTCTTGTTAAGAACCTAGGCATTCGCCTGGACCAGGCTCTCACTTTGAAGGAGCACGCTGCTTAGACAGCTGGCTCCTGCTTTCACACGCTGGGCCTACTACGCCGAGCCTTTCCCTTGCTTCCTGACTCAACTCGGAAGACTTTGACGCAGGCACTCATACTGAGCCGTCTGGACTACTGCAATGACCTCCTGGTCTCAGCCAATGAGTCCTCGCTCTGTAGATTGCAGGTGGTCCAGAACACCGCGGCGCAACTGGTCCTTAATGCCCCCCCCCCACCCCCCCGAGGACTGCTTCCCGCCCTCTTCTTTGTCAGCTTCACTGGCTTCCAGTACGCGAGCGGGTTAAGTTTAAAGTTTGTTGCACTGTTCACAAAGCTATATATAATCTCGGCCCCGCCTATCTTGCCGAGAAATTTACGCCGTACATGCCCTCTAGGTCCCTCCGCTCTGGATCTAAATCCCTTCTTGTGGTCCCCCGAGTTAGGAAAGCCAGGCTGGGTGGGAAGGCACTCTCCCACCTCGGCCCTCTTTACTGGAATCAGCTCCCCATGCACTTGAGACAATGCCCCGACCACCTTCAATTCAGAAAGCGCCTTAAAACCATCCTTTTCTGTTTCTGATTATGTTCTAGCTTCTTAGCTTTTCTTGATGCCTGTCCGAAGCGCAGAGATACCCCTCCGGGGGTCGATTCAGGCGCTATATAAATAAATAAAGGGGCTGTTTGGTCTTTTTCAAATCCTGGGCCACGTTCCACCAAACGCTGCTTATTACGCTTTGTTGGCCAACTCTTACGCCACCCAGCTAGAGTCCCAAAAGCCAGAAATCGTTCCGACTGAAAAAACACCCCCCACTTCTGGTGGCTAAGTGAGCGCCGTGCTTATGTCTCCAACTTAACTGTCCTGAGCTTGTCCTGCTTCTGTTCTCCTCCAAGCTGGAGCAGAGACTTAAGCCAGGATCAAAGTATAAGGCAAAAGTATAAGAAAAGGGCAATATTAAAAAAAAAAAACCATTGAAAGATTTCAATCACCAAAGTAATTTTGTTGAGGGACAAAGTTCCTCCCGCTTGGACAACAAAAGGGACGACCTGGATGAGCACAAGACCACACAGCATAGCCTAGTAATTTTTAGGTCGAGCCTAGGCAGCGCGCATGCGCTAATTGCAAGACCTGTTGTTATCGCCTCTATCGGCTTTTGGCATGCCCATGAATTGCCATTTGTTCGTTGTTGTGCCATTTAGAAATAGAGTTTTTATTGGTGCATTGGGTCCGATTCTCCCGCCTTTGCGTGCTTGGGTCACGCCCAGGCTACTTCACTCATTGTTTGCTTGCGTTGGCCATCCCAATACGTGGTTCCTCCTGGTCATCCTGATCTGCCTTTTTATTTTGTAGGCTATCAACATCGTTTTAGGCTTTCAGGCCGTTTCACGGAGCAATGCTCTATTCAGCACCTGCAAAGTTGCAATTTCTGTCTGTTAGCTGTTGAGCTATGCCAATAGCTCTAACTAAAAAAAAAATGCGAGACCTATTGCATTTCTAATGCTTGTTTTATGTGCATTTTCTGAGAAATATTTTTGAGTTTTCCTTTCTTTCCAGTGTACTACCTTCAGTCTTAGCACTATTTAACAGCGAAAGTGCAATTTTTTGTAATTTTATGTATTACTTAATTTGAAGGTGTTCTGTTTTCTTGTGGTGTTGACCTTTCCAAAATTTCTGTTCTTATATTTAAGATTTTGTCTTGGCAGACCATTAAAGGCCCTACCTACTACAGTTAGAGTGGTATGATAATGATAATAGAAAGTACTCCAAAATCCTCTGGATTTTACTTGGAAATGGTAATAAGAGTATCATCTACAATTGGAACTTCAGTCAGGGAGCGTACTGTTGGGGTGCGTACCGAATTCTGCCAGGAGCAGGGTGTTGGTGTCGTTGGTAGCTGGCGCTATGAAGGAGGGCCCTCTAAAAACCAGGCTGCACAAGGGGTCTTGCAAGTAAGTCCAAAAACTCCAAAATGGGGGTTGGGGTCACAGGGGCCTTGGGGACAAGGAAGCATAGTCTGGTCGTTACCCAGGCTGGGCGGGCTGGGTGCAGAGCAGGTAGGTTGGCCGGCTTCAGTGCGTAAAGGTGCTCCTTGCAGTCACAGGCCAACAACTGGCAGGGACGAATTCAGGACTGCCGGGCCATTCATGAAGTGGGTCTCAGGGGTCATGATGTCCCTTGGGCTGCTGGGCCCCGGTGCAGTTGGAGTCCCGACTGGACTCTTTGATGTCTGTCTTGGTTGCAGGGCGTCCGGTAACCCGGAGATGGGTACAGCACGTCTAGAGTCGGTCCTGGTGCCTCCAAACTCGCGGGAAAGACAGATCTGACCTTCCAGAGCACAAGTACCTCTTCCTGGTCGGTTGCGGGGTCAGTGAGCTGCAAGTCGGTGGACTGGACTCTGCGGTATTCGGTGCCTGTGGACTGCAGGAGAGTAGCTACTCTACTCCAGGGGAGTTCTTGTAAATTGGTGAATGCTGGCAGTCCTCTGCAGTTCTAAGACGCCACACAGCAGCAGGATGAGACAGTTCCTCCTCGATACACAGCAGCAGGATGAGACAGTTCCTCCTCGATTGTCAAGCCCTGAAGCCACAGGCAGGGGTTTGCACCAAATCTCTGGGGCAGGGTCTCAGTTATCAGGTTCATCAGCTCTTCTTTGTCCTTTTCTTCTTTAGGTCCGTTGAATCTGAAGTTCAGGGTTGAGGGGTGCCACCTAAATACTCAATTTATGGGTGTTAATGGGAGTACCAGGTAGTAGCCAAAGGGCTACCTAACTTAGGGTGACCCTCTATATGACCACTTCCTGAGGAGAGTGGGCATAACCTTGACCCTAATAGGCTAATTCCCTCCAACATGAGATGAAGGATTCTAAAAAGTGGGGTCCACATCATCTACCCCATCTTAGGGGTGCTGCTGGCCAGGTGTGTGCCCACCTCCTAATCAAACTAATTTTCCTGCCTGTCCTCAGTGGGGTCAGGACAGGGGGGCTGGCATCTTCCACTAACTGGAGAGGCCTGGGTTACATTTCAATGGTGTCATGGCCTTGGAAGCTTCCCAGACTGGAAAGCAATTCCTGCTTGGACGAGGTGTGAACCCCTCCGCCCAGAGCAGGCTTTGTTCCTGGCCTCTGAGAGCGAAGGCTCTCACCCCAGGAGGCCAGAAACATGTTTAGTGATGGCAGGCTGTCCGAGACCAGTCAGCAACCACACTAGTAGTCGGTAGGTTATTAATAAATCAGACACTGACATCAGTGCAGGTTTATTAAAATGAGATGTCTGGTACCAAACATATTGGGGTACCGTGAAGCCATCACAGAGCTGGGGACTTCGTAATAACGTGTGTCCAGCCCATGTACTTGTTATGGCTTCCCTGTTCGCTTACAATGTCCAGGCAGATATGTCCACACATGCGATATAGAGCACCCTGCCTTTGGGCTGTAAGGCCTGGCGCAGGGGCGGCTAACCTATATCTCATGCAGTGTCTGTAGGCAATGCACACAGGGCTGTGTTCCATGTCAACTCTTCGTGTTTGCCTTCACCAAGACATGCAGTCTGCAATGGAAGTGCATGATCTTGGTGCAGGGTCCCTAGGGTGGCACAATTGTGCTGCTGCCCTAGTGGACCCTCTTCAGTCCCAATGCCTTAGGTACCAGAGGTACCATTTACTAGGGACGTACAAGGGGGCTGAAGTTGTGCCAATTGTGGAACAATGGTACCGTTTTGGGAAAGAGCTCTAGTTAGCAGGGACCCAGTGTACTTCCAATCGAAATCACATTGGGTATCAGGAAAAAAGTGGGGGCGACCATGTCAAAAAGAGGCACTTTCCTACAAGCACGTGAAGAGCACTAGGTAACAGACTAATGTCAAAGACAGCCAGAGAAAATACAGGACACGTATCTATGATGAACAGTGCCACAAAGGCAGGAATGGGGTCAAACATTGTGATGGAAGTACATAGGTGTCTGTTGTAAGTAAACGAAGATCCAGTTCCAGGGTAACTTAGGATGGTATTTATTAAGATAAGTTCAGGATAAAAGGTACAGAGAGTCCCACCAGGAGCAGCCTTCCTGCTGCTCAGCCCATACTCCAACTGCCAGCCTCACTCATCCAACATTCCGCAGCATCATCCACTCCAACATTCCACACCACACTCACACTGGCTGAGCAGCAGGAACAACACTTCTCCCTTCCTCAGAGTAAACAAAAACACACTGCAATGATCCAAGCGAAAAGCACACCATAGTGAAAATAACATACACATGAATATGGAAGGTACCATTGCAAAGACCTGAAGACGGTTGAGAGCAAGCCAGTTAAGATGAAGACAAGGGGAAAACACAGTACAATGGGCTTACAGGTCAACATCGAAATTGCAGAGATGCATAGTAAAAAGTGATACATAGCAAAAATGACAACAAAAGGCAATGCAATCAGGAAAAATGACAAAAGCCCACCCGTGTACTTAAAGGGAAGAAAACACCAAACTGGACAAGGAAATAAAAGTCTTCAAACAGAAAGACAACACCTACACACATCCACTCCCTTTCCACACAAAACAGAAAAAATCTTACACCTTACCACACAAAACCAAACAAACCAGCAAACAACAACACCGCGCACAACCAACCCCTAATGCCACAAACAACAACTGGCCAGGCTGAAAATGAACGTGAGCACACGGAACCAAACTACAACGGTGCAGGAGACAACACGCCTGAGCAAAACAAATACACAACTTGACACAAACCCCTAAGCTGAAAGGGAGGAAGGAAAGAGGACAAGCACACTGAAAATCCTCAGAAACTACACCGAAATTAAAGGTGAAGCGAAATTCACCTACCAACCACACAAAGGTGGTAGACACGAGTGACTCAAAACAAGTTAACTCAAACACAACGCCCACAAGGGTGACAAAACTGTGTCAACCCACAACCACAAAAATAGTGGTAGGCCGGAGAGGCTCTGCAACAAAGAGCCTTCTCACACACACACACCCCCAACAGTGAGAGATACACAGACTCCCATGACAACAACAAGGGGATGAACTCAAACAGTGCCCACAAAGGTGACAAACCTATGTCAACCCACAACCACAAAAAAAAAGTGGTAGGCTAGAGAGGCTCGGAACCTGAGAGCCTTCTCATACACATACACACACCCAACAGTGAGATACACACACTCTCACCACGACAAGGGGGTGAACCAGAGTGACTACATGCGAGGAAAAAAAAAAGTCAACTCACCAACACATACTCAGGTGGTAACACAGAGTGACCTAACACCAAAAGTCAACTCACACAGACCACCAACAGGGTGACCTACCCACAACCACCCAAGCCCACCACAAAGATGGGAGACCAAAGAGGGTAAACCCCTAACAACCTTCTCACACGCACACCCAGAAAGGGAGGGATTAAACAACCCCCACAACCACACAAGGGTGGTAACACAGGGTGACAGAAGATAAAAAGTCATCTCAAACAACATACCAACAATGGGTGATACTTCCCACATCCACACACAAGACCACGACATCTTTATAATAAGTATGCAATGAGAGATGGAGCAGTCAACACCCAGAGTGAAACAAAACAAATGACAGACTGTAGCAATAAGAAGACTACAATCCCATAAGAACATTAGCTGCCGTTAGAATCAAAGCCCCACTACAATTTTACAACATTTCCTCCAAACAAACGAAAGTCATCAGGAACGAGGGTGTCTAAAGTCTCGAATGTCATGACAACAGGAAACACCTCACTAGCTTCTCCACAAGATATGGGTATGTGAACAGGACTTGGACTCTGAGCCAGGAACAAGACGCTTCAAATGCACCGGAAAGCTGTGCATCGGAAAAACGCTGCTGGAGCTGAGGCTCCCCTCCGCATCTCCCAAATGCTGACCCTGATGACAAAGAAGAAAGACTCGTAGTTGCGGGATTCCTGCTCTCTGAGGTAAATTAAGGGAAGATGAAGATGGCGGCACGCAGAATAACGTAGAGCCGGGTGGCTCCCGGCACGTCCGTGCAGCACAGAGCAGAAGAAGCAGGACCTTGCGCGAGCTGAAGACAGGGCTCGCGCAAACACCAAGGAACGCAAAAAGGCCGTTGCAGGTAAGTGACAGTTGGCAGTTCAAAATTTTTAAAAACGTGAGGCAAAACGAACGAGGCACAAGCCTAGGAAACAGACATGCGTGAGGCAAGATAAAGCGGCAAGGATGTACAAAACACCACACACTGCGGGTACACCACACGGAGCCAAAGGTTCTCTTCACACACACACGGAGTGAGGGGACTCCTCCTCCGTGTCGCCCAACTCCTCCCTCTTGGTGCAGCTCCAACCTCACACAAGCTGTGAAGACTGAACTTCAAAGATGACTTTCACCTCCCACAAGTCGCTCCTCCTCCAGGCACGAAAAAGAGGCTCCTCAGACCACCAAACGGGGACAGTGGCTTCTCTCACACGACGGTCACAGGGTAAATTAGCTCTCTGAAGGTACTTGGCAGTGGTACTTCCACAGGGAGGCTCTGGGGCTGGTCACTCTACACGAGCGGAACACCATTACAATTCCCAAGACACCAAACGCTCTACCTCGCAGAGGGAGAGGGAGAGACCTTATTCTTCAAAGCTGTTAGCTGTTAGACTTATTGCTCCTCTGGGGAACTCCTCTTGATGGAGACACTCCCAAGGCAGCAGGACACGGACACCTCTTCCAGGTTACATAACGAATTCTAGTGAGCTGCAATCTCTCCACATCCCCAATGAACCTCACCCCCCCATCACATCGGTCTCAACCATACCTGGGTCCCCTGGCCCAGGAGGCACAGGGTTACGCTTAGCCACCGGGCACCTCATTGCTGACACACCACTGATATCCGGGATGCCCAAGAGAGAATCCACCAACCCAGACTCCACCCACGACATCCTTCTCTCCCCACCTACAACTGAACTAGCAGGCAAAGTTCCCCATGACCCACCGCCTACTACGATATCTGATCGGCCCCCAACACCCTTGATACTCACTCCATTCATCCAAACTCAACGACTATACCCCAATCGCATGCGGCAGCAGCTATCATGCTGTCACACCTCAAGGCCATCCCCCACACTGATTCGGACCCGCCAACAAACCTCCATGATCAACTAACCTCATTGATCCCTAATAAGGATATCCCCAGGCAACCTGAGAACGAGATCATGCAACCAGAATTTACCTGCAGATCTCCCCTTATAATAGAACACAGACCCCCACACACATCTAACTTTCCCAATTCTGATTGGATCGTACGATTCAATGAGTTAACCACTGGCCTTTCCCAGCTCAAGGCAGAGATGCAAAATCTATCAACCATCACCACAGAAATTCTAAACACACACAGAACCACCAACGCCACCTTACACCGAATCAGTCACCAAACTAGAAGATACATCGCCAAGAATTCACACCCTAAGGACACTAGGCAGAGTACGATACCTTCCCCCAATGACCCATCCCGGCCTAGGAGGGCAACTGCTGAACTATCCGACAACGACATAGACGACCTCCTCATATCTTTTGCCAGTCCAACTGACAACAGTAAGTCTCGTTGTAGCACTATCCATTCCATTCAAACCAACCCCTTCAGAGAACCGACTCACAACTACAGATCCATAAATAGAGAAAACCTCACAAACATCAACTTATTGCAGACTACTCTCTCCCATTCGACTTGCAAGATGAAGTGTGCACTCATTAATTGCAGATCCGCTAGCAAACATGCTCCTGACATTTTCAACCTCATCATCGAGAATGATCTAGACATTATCGTCCTTACCGAAACATGGCTAAATAGTTCCTCCTCTCCCATCCTCGACCTACTGGTTCCTCCTAGTCACGACTTAATCCGCCTTGACAGAAACTTGAAACCCGGTGGCGGGCTAGCCTGCATTTATCGAAACACAATCTCAGTTAATCAAGCAGACTCCATTTCTCTATCCTCCTGCGAATATCTCTGTATCAACATCTCTGACGATAAGCGCCTCGCCAGCAAACTTCACATATTTTACCACCCACCGGGTGATAATCTGACGTTCATCGATGAGCTAATGGAAGTCATTTCATCCAACGACAACTCACAAGTGCCACAGATTTTCCTGGGTGACTTCAATCTCCACTGGAACAACTCAAACGATCATGGTGTAAGCTGTCTTAAATCTTTTCTGTCAGATCAGAATCTGTCCCAATTCTGTGACAGTCCAACCCACAACAAGGGAGAGACATTAGACCTCATCATAGCGAAAACGAACACTATCATTAGAATCCATCACTCCATGTGACTGGACGGACCATTACAACATTCTCTTCTCTATTAATATCAAGGTAATCCCAAAAAGGGGCCAACCCACTAAAACTAAAAATGGAAAAGGAATATTCACAATAATAACCCCACCGCCCTGGTAAACCGATGCAACTCCGCCCTGACCCCCACGACAGACATGGTTGACGTCCTTGACCTCACTGTCTTTTACAATTCCACTATGCTTGAAATCCTTGACTCTACAGCGCCCCTCCAAGTAAAAAATGTTTCCTCCAAAATCTCCAAACCATGGTTCAATGAGAACCTGAACTCTGATCGGCGCAAGCTAAGATCAGCTGAGCGACTTTGGAAATCAGCCCCCTCCGCTGATCACCTATACCACCTTAGAGTGATGAGGAATTCATACAACAGGAAGATTCTAAAGGCCAAGGCAGACTTTTTCAAAACCCAACTGAACCAAGCCATCAACCACCCCAAAAAACTATTCGAAATCGTCAAACAACAAGCGCGCAACACGCCTAACTCTATGGAACTGAACGATTCGGCTACACCCAACTGCGATGAGCTTGCCAATTTCTTCCTAGAAAAGACAAAGTCCATTGAACTCGACATCCAATCTAAGAAGGCCCTCCCACAACCCATTGCTCATGATACTAAACTTTACTCTCAGATCAAGGTCCATTTTAGTACTCCGATGGAAACCACAAAAAACAATGCATCTTGGCACACCTTCTCGCCCATCCCTGAACAAGAAATCTATAACACTCTTCTAGCAATCAACCCCTCCAATCCCTTTTCTGACCCCCAAACCTCCCTCTTTATTCAAAATGATAAAAACTTCTATTCTACCCCTATGGGCAAAGATTGTAAATGCCTCTCTGAGACAAGGCTCCATACCGGGCTGTCTTAAAGTAGGACAGGTCACACCTATACTAAAGAAATCCGACTCCCTCCCCTCAGATCTCAACAACTACCGCCCTATATCCAACATCCCCACTTTGGCGAAATTGCTGGAGAAATGTGTACTAATACAATTATGTAACCACATCGAGAACCACAACCTCCTAGACATACACCAATCCGGCTTCCGTCAAGGTCACAGCACGGAATCTGCACTCTCACATAATGGATGACATACTAAAAATGCTAGACCACAACGAATCATGCCTATTGATACTTCTTGACTTATCCTCCGCTTTCGATACGGTTAAGCATGACACTCTATTGTCCCTACTGGAACGAAGGATGGGCCTTACGGGCTCAGTGTTACAATGGTTCACCTCCTTCCTAAATAACAGAACACAAAAAATCAAGATGAAGCATTCACTCGCTCAACCCTCCATGGTCACCATAGGGCAGAGGTCTTCAAACTTTTGTAGGTTGAGCCCCCCCAGCTGAATTTTTTTAAATGTCGGGCCCCCCTACCACCTGTCAAAAATTTCTGGAATCTGGTACACTACATAATCAACCGCCACCCGTATATCACGGGCCGTATCCGGAAATTAATGTTTAAACCCAATAAGAGTGTTTAATAAACTGCAGGTTTGTGAGTGGGTGTGGTTAAATGACAGGCTTATTACACAGGTCAAAACACAATTTTCCAAGATAAAATGTGTGCAAATAGTTTTTACTAGGATGCTTTGTTTTACACGACAGATTGATAACACCACCAACATTAATGTGACGGGTGTGCCTGTTTTTCACCACATGTCGGGCTTATGTTTAAAAAAATAGAACTAATAAAAAATTAATGATGTTGCCTATTTTACTTCAGAGCAATGTTGTCTGACAGACTTTGTGGTGACAGGAACATGCTAAGGATTTTGGGGGCCCTGGGCCAAAACTATTTTAGGGGCCCCTGTTCAGAACAGCTTTCAGTTTATGATTCACTTTCAGCTCTGCCATACCCTCTTTAGCCAGTCTACTAACGGTGCACAGGCACTATGGTCGAAATTCTAAAAGTGTTTACATCCAATATTCAGAGATAGTGATGTGTGTTTTCACTGTTGTAACAGCAGCAGCCCACTAATTTCACAGCAAATAATATCTGTGACATCCTCCAATTTCTCTTTTTCCATGAATTCCCACATACCACTCATCAACAATGCACCTCATCTCTCTACAGCACCTTTCTGACAAACATTTCATTTTTTATAGCGCTACTCATAGTTTACTCACACTCAGAGGGATACGTACAAGGAAGTGGAGAAGGCTTAACGCCTCTCTCCTCCACTTCTGAAACGCAAGGCTGCACCATATTTACAAGAATGTGGTGCAGCCTTGCGTTTCCCCCTGCGATGGCGCGAAGTTAAGCAACTTAGCGCCAACGCAGGTACCCTTGCACCAGTGTGCAAGGGTGTCTGCGTGCAGGGGAGGATTGTTTATGTGTAGGAAGGTGTCCCTTCCTGCACATAAACAATCCTAGAAATGCCATTCTGTCACTTTCATGTGTGCCGCTTCATACAGCACACATGGAAGTGACAAAATGGCATTTTTAAAAGTTTATGTACAGGAAGGGACACCTTCTTGTACATAAACAAACATTGGCATTTTGCTTTTTCCATGTGTGCTGCACAAGGCAGCACACATGGAAAAAGCAAAACAAGCATTGGCATAGCCAATAGGTCTCGCCTTTGGGACCTTATAAGTGTTTAGCTATGCAACAATTGTGCAGTGGGGTAGTAGTAGGGGGGTAGTAGGGTAGTGGGGTAGTAGGGGGTAGTAGTGGGGAAGAAGGGTAGTGGGGTAGTAGAGGGGTAGTAGAGGGGTAGAGGGGTGGTAGGGGGTAGTAGTGGAGGGGCAGTAGAGGGGTAGTGGGGCAGTAGAGGGGTAGTAGTAGAGGGGTAGTAGGGTAGTAGAGGGGTAGTAGAGGGGTAGTAGTGGGGTAGGGTAGAGGGGTAGTAGGATAGTAGGGGGTAGAGGGGTAGTAGGGGGTAGAGGGGTAGTAGGGCAGTAGAGGGGTAGCAGGGTAGTGGTGTAATAGAGGGGTAGTGGGGTATTAGTGGGGTAGTGGGGTAGTAGAGGGGTGGTAGTAGGGAGGTAGTGGGGTAGTAGGGTAGTGGGCTAGTAGAGGGGTAGTGGGGGGCTTAGTGGGGTAGTAGAGGGGTAGAGGGGTAGTAGAGGGTAGTGGGGCAGTAGAGGGGTAGTAGAGGGGCAGTGTGGTAGTAGGATAGTGGGGTAGTAGGATAGTAGGGGGTAGTAGGGTAGTGGGGTAGTAGAGGGGTAGCAGGGTAGTGGTGTAATAGAGGGGAAGTAGGGTAATGGGGTAGTAGGGTAGTAGAGGGGGTAGTAGAGGGGTGGTAGTGGGGTAGTAGGGAGGTAGTGGGGTAGTAGAGGATGGGGTAGAGGCGTAGTAGAGGTGTAGTAGGGTAGTGGGCTAGTAGGGTAGTAGAGGGCTAGTAGGGTAGTAGAGGGGTAGTGGGGCAGTAGAGGGGTAGTAGAGGGACAGTGTGGTAGTAGGATAGTGGGGTAGTAGGGTAGTGGGGTAGTAGAAGGGTATTAGGGTAGTGGGCTAGTAGAGGGTGGGGTAGAGGGGTAGAGGCGTAGTAGTGGGGTAGTGGAGGGGTGGTAGAGGGGTAGTAGAGAGGTAGTAGATGGGTAGTGGGGCAGTAGAGGGGTAGTGGGGCAGTAGAGGGGTAGTGGGGCAGTAGGATAGTGGAGTAGTAGAGGGGTAGTAGAGGTGTAGTGGGGTAGTAGGATAGTAGGGGGGTAGTAGGGCAGTGGGGTAGTAGGGTAGTAGAGGGGTAGTAGGGTTGTGGGGTATTAGAGGGTGGGATAGAGGCGTAGTAGAGGGGTAGTGGGGTAGTAGAGGGGTAGTGGGGCAGTAGAGGGGTAGTAGAGGTGTAGTGGGGTAGTAGGGTAGTAGAGGGGCAGTGTGGTAGTAGGATAGTGGGGTAGTAGTAGGGTAATGGGGTAGTAGAAGGGTATTAGGGTAGTGGGCTAGTAGAGGGTGGGGTAGAGGGGTAGAGGTGTAGTAGAGGGGTAGTAGGGTAGTGGGGTAGTAGAGGGGTAGTAGAGGGGTAGTAGGATAGTGGAGTAGTAGAGGGGTAGTGGGGTAGTAGCGGGGTAGGGTAGAGGGGTAGTAGAGGTGTAGTAGAGGGGTAGTAGGGTAGTGGGGTATTAGAGGGTGGGGTAGAGGCGTGGTAGTGGGGTAGTAGAGGGGTAGTGGGGCAGTAGAGGGGTAGTAGGGTAGTAGTGGGGTGGGGTAGAGGGGTAGTAGGATAGTAGGGGCGTAGTGGGGTAGTAGAGGGGTAGTGGGGTAGTAGAGGGGTAGTGGGGCAGTAGAGGGGTAGTGGGGTAGTAGAGGGGTAGTAGGATAGTAGGGGGGTAGTAGAGGGGTAGTGGGGTAGTAGAGGGGTAGTAGGGTAATGGGGTAGTGGGGTATTAGAGGGGTAGTAGGGTAGTAGAGGGTGGTAGTAGGGTATTGGGGTAGTAGGGGGTAGTGGGGTAGTAGAGGGGTAGTAGGGTAGTAGGGGGTGGGGTAGAGGCGTAGTAGGGTAGTGGGGTAGTAGAGGGGTAGTAGAGGGGTAGTAGGATAGTGGGGTAGTAGAAGGGTAATAGGGTAGTGGGGTAGTAGAATGGTAGTAGGGGGTGGGGTAGAGGCGTAGTAGAGGGGTAGTAGGGTAGTAGAGGGGTAGTAGCGGGGTAGTAGAGGGGTAGTAGTGGGGTAGGGTAGAGGGGTAGTAGAGGTGTAGTGGGGTAGTAGGATAGTAGGGGGTAGTGGGGTAGTAGGGTAGTGGGGGGTAGTAGGGTAGAAGAGGGGTAGGCCATTCTGAATAATATGGCCCTGAATGCCTAAACCGAACATTGTGTAAGTCCCTCTAAGTTTTGAAGTACAAGTGAGAAATAGATTTAAAGAAAGTGTCAAGTTTAATTGTAATTTTAAACATAAATGCTTTGCCTCTAAAAGATACTAGTGGAAATAAAAAAATAGCTATAAAATGTGGTGTAATTATTTAACTGTAAGGATAAAAGTTGTTGATCTCAGCACGCGCGATGGTAAAAGTGAAAGCAGGCTGTGTACAGATTAGCAAAATTTGCGTTTTAGACGCAATACTGAAAATATCTCACACTTCTGCAAGTTACTCAAACTTCCCTAAACCTTTGTGAATCAAAACAGATATTCAAAGCAAGAGACTAGAATAACATCAGAGCATGAGAGCTGTGTCACTGTCCATGCGCCTCAAAGACAGACATCTCCCAAAAATGTTAGAAAATTAAAGACGTGACATGCAGCAAAAAAAAGATTGCGTTTTCCCAAAAGAAATCGACAGTGCAAAATCACGCTGGCAGTCCTTTTTTATAGGATTCCACCCCAGAATTCAGGAGGCAATGAATAACACATGTTGTTACGTCGCATGATGAAGAGAAGGGCGTAGACGTTATGTACCGTCACTCGCTCACACTGCACTGTGTTCATGTGACTTCTGGTACTTGCACCCCTCACGTTAGAATGTCCAAATCACTTTTACAAGTACTACAATGTAAATTACACTACAAACCTGGGTGAAGGACCCACAAGTGACAAAAGAAACACGTGGAGGTATCCGTCATCCGCTGTTTACCACCATCAAACGTTTTCAATTGTGAAGCTGGGGTGGGGAGAAGTGTGTGTGTGTGTGTGGGGGGGGGGGGAAGTGTCAACAGCAGTGAAGAAAAGTGAAACAAGCGCGCGCTTGCCACTACAATGCAAAAGTGTAAGCAGGCTGGCAAATGGTGTGCGATGTGCGCGCACCATGACGAAAGAGGAAAGGCATATGGCGCCTCTGCTCGTCATTGTGCGCGTAACCGCACACTCGATGCCAACCAAAAAGAGTGGTTGCATTTCTGCAAGCCCACTAAGTTTAGAAACTGCGCAAAGTATCTCTCTGACTTCTATGTAACTGGGGCGAACGAAAGGCGGAGCACAGAGCTTCACAAACAAGCATTGGCCGCGCGCTGTGGTGGGGGAGGGGGAGCAGCCGGAGAGCAAGTGACGCGCGGCCGTGAAAGTGACACGGCCGCGCGGCCGCTAGACGCGCTCTGTGGAGGGGGAGGAGCAATAAAGAGTTAAGCCAGATGGCCTGGAGCATGCGAGGAAAGCGCGTTACTGTGCGCGTTCTCGCATGCTCTAGGCCAGGCCAAAAAAAAGTGGTCGCATTTCTGAAAGCCCACTTACAAAATGTCTCGCCAGACCAGCGCATGCGCTGGCTCAGGCGAGACCTAAACAAGGAGAAATAATGCATTTATCCTCGTCTATCCATCTTAAGACCAGTTTTTACCTGGTCTTAATTTTGGTGCTGCTTCCAATGTACGCCACCCTTGTACATAGGTGGTAGCGTCAAAATGAATGGCTGTTGTGGTGGAACGTCCACTGCAACACCCACAGCCCACCCCTTTCACGCTAACCATAGCGTGAAAGGGGGCCGTATGTACAAGGCAGCGTTAAGCCACGTTAAGTGGCTTAACGCTGCCTTCTACATAAGGCGCAGCCCCTATCGCCACCACAACGGTGACGTTGTGGTGGAGATAGGGGCTTGTACATATGCCCCCCAGTTCTTTCATCTGCATGGTACACGTTCTTTGTAGCAGGCACATTAACCCGCTGTGGGGGTGGCAGGAGCGCCCATCTGAGTGCACGGTGAGCGATGCGATAGTGTGAGAGTAGGGTAAGAGGAGTGACTGCAGGGTGAGTGAGGTGATCATATGAATTTGGGTGCAGATGTAAGTGCAGAGTGGGACGAATGAATGTAAGGTTAGTAATGGGCTGATTTGAGTGAGATTTCAGATTGAGCAGTGAGGGGGACAGGTGAGTGAAGTGTCACATGAGGGCAGGTTGAGTAGTGTGCTTGTGTGACTGCAGGGTGAGGACCAGGGTGAACAGCGCAAGTGCATTGTGAGTGCATAGTGATCACTGCGAGTACAGGGTGAGCGGGTGAATGGTGTGAGTGCATGGGGATCAGTGTAAGGGCATTTTGATCACTGTGAATGCAGGGTGAGCGTGAAAGTGAAGGGCGAGAATGAGGAGCGAGTTGTCTGAATGCAGGGTGCATTACCAGACACTTGAAGTAACTCAGCATGTTATTGACAGCGGCGTAGGGTTTCAGATACAAGGTAAACTATTGCTATTATGGCATTAACCAGGGATCGAGGGTGGGGGAAATAAATAATGTGCTGATCTTGCAACAAACTTCCAGTTTTATGATTAGGGTTGCCAGCTCATTATTTTGATGTCCCAGGTGGTACAAAAAGAAGCAGTCACTAAAGCTGTATTTTCACCACTTATCTGTGCATACTTGGAACAGCAAAAATAAATAGAAAGCTCTTCAATTGTGATCTAGGGCTGTCTGAATGATCCATGACTGATAAATAAAAAAGACAGAAAAGTCACATTACAAATGAATACATACTTCTTTATTTATAATCCGCATTTAGCGTCAAGACCAGGTCTTTGCAGGCTGTTTAAACAACACATGGCTGGCATTTTTTTTGTCAACTTGAAGCCCCTTTAGCCCTGTTGCGCGCCTGCCTGTGTAATTTTAAAAGAAACGGTCTCCTTTCTGGGAAGAGCTAACCCTCCCAGGACGGGGTTAAACTCCTAGAGCTGAAATGCTTCAGCTGAGGTTGGAGGCAGGGAGTCTCCTCTGCTATGAAACCGATGTCGAAGGAACAGGAACAGACAGTCCACAGTGGACTGTCTGTTCCTTCACTTTCAGCTTTAGCAGTTTGTCATTTTATGAGTACCATAGTTACCAGCAAAGAAATCGTAGATAAGGAATCATTCAATATAGCGCAATCTGAGATAGCAGTGATTCTACTACTTACACGCCACATATAGGGCAAACTGATTTGCCTCAAAGAGTTCCCATCTCTATAATTTGAAAACTGGGAGACATTTATTTTATCCAGTTATTATGTTAACACAGCAAAAATAAAGCAGAATCAGTTTGTGCCATGTCTGCCCTGGTGCAAATCTTATTTAACCTATCCCAATGGAGAGCTGCACACACCGCTCCCAGGCTGCATTACCTGGACAGGTGGGCACTGTCTGGAGCAGTGCTGGTGAATAATTAATGCTCTCCGGGCGCCTCACATGCCTCGCCGTGTCGGTGTGTGCAGGCCTGCTCCTGTGAGCAGTTTCTTGTTTGCCGTTGCCATGGCGGCCGGGGGTGTGTGGCATGCAGTAGCCCCGGTGTCAGGTGGGTGAGGTCCCACCCGTAACGTAAATACGATTGTGTCAACTTCCCACCCAGACTTCCATTGGCGAACGCTTCCGTAGCCCTTCATCAGTCACCTGTGGTTTTATGTGAGCCTGTGACATGCGATGGAAAATGAACAGCATTTCAGCTGTAGGAATTAACGAATTAACCCCCGTTAGCTCTTGCAATGGGCACGTTGTGCCCCATCGATTCTCCTCCCTTCCCCCTCTAACCCTCCGTTACCGCTGAACCCCCGCACAACGCCGCCTCCCCCCCCACCCCGGACTTCAAAAACTGGGCAGCACTGAATGGCCCAGCAAAGCCCTCTTACCTGTTGATGTAGATTTCAGCAAAGTCCTTCACAGCGAGGCGGCAGTAAAACTCAGGAAAGCCTCGACAGGAATCAAGGAAGAAAATGCAGCAAGGACTAGATTGCAGGATCTTTATGCACGCAAATTTCGCGGCACTTCCTGCCATCTCTGCTTCTGTCCCCCTCATTGGTGGAACGTCAGTGGTGACGTTCCTACGTGCCCCAGAGTTCTCCAATCATGCATCCCCATTTGAAATGGGTGAAGACTTGTGACGTGGGACAGTGGAAGACAAACAAAGGTAAGATTTTAGGCTGGAGTGCGCGCCCCCCCCTGAGATGGTGTCGCCCCCCCACAGATTGAAGAACTCTGCCATAGGGGTTCCACAGGGATCAGCACTTTCACCCATTCTCTTTAACCTACTCATGGAGCCCCTGGCAAATGCATTGAACTCAGCGAACATTCTATATCACCTGTATGCGGACGACACCCAACTGTATATGAAAATCTCCTCACCAGATGACTTCATCTCCCTCAACGCTATTCTACAGAATACTCAAAGTTGGCTCACTGGCAACCACCTCATGCTCAACACCAAAAAAACGGAATTCCTTCTCATCTCCCCTCCCAATCACACACCCAAGATAGACTTATGGTTGAAACATCTAACTTCCTTCGGCTGTGCTCCCCACATCATTGACTCTGCAAAATCCTTGGGAGTCACCATAGACAAACACCTGAACATGCAGGCGCAAATTACTAATGCCACCAAGGGAGCTAATTACCAGTTGAGTATACTAAGGAAACTTAAACCCTTCCTCCCTCAGACCGACTTAAAAATGGCAGTACAGGCCCTTGTGCTTCCAAGACTAGACTATGGATGCACCACTCTATGCGGTCTCCCCAAATACAAGCTGGCCCCGTTGAGGGCATCGCTTAACGCTGCGGCCAGACTGGTATCAGGAACTAAAAGAAATAACCACATTTCTCCGACCTTGAAAGCTCTGAACTGGCTGCCCTACGAGGCAAGAATTCACCTAAAGATCGCTTGCATGACCCATAAAGCACTGTATAGCAATACCCCCAGTTACTTAGCTTTAAAGCTAGAGCGATCGGGAGGATGCAGACAATTGCGAAGTGCGAGTTCACTACTACTGAAGCCACAATCCTTCCACAAAAAGAGAACGGGTTGCAAAGCATTCTCAGGGATTGCACCGAAGATTTGGAACTCCCTACCTGCAATGATACGTGGAATCTCTTCCTTTACCTCCTTCAAAAAGAAGTAAAAACGCTTCTAATGAACAAATTCACATCCTAAGACTTTTAACTCGATGTTGACATCTAGTCACCTATGTGATCTACATATTACTGCTTACCTCTTTTGTATTGAAAGCGATTATCGAATGTATGTTTACTACTTCAATCACTTAATGTTTGATAACTGTATTATGAAGCGTACTGATTCCCTCGTGGATCATTCTTTGTAGACTACCAGTCACCTATGCTATCCATGTACTATTATCTACCTCCTTTGTACTGAATTGCGAATACCGACTGTATGTATACTACCCCAACCTTCTAAAGTTAAATAATTGTATATTGTAAAGCGCTCCGATACCCTCGTGGGTCAGGTTTGCGCTATATAAAACTTTATAAATAAATAAAATAAATACAGCAGACAGGAAGAGGGAAAGTCCAGCAGGAACTGGCACGCTCGCGTTGGGGGCGACCGGTCTTCAGGTCACTGGTGGGGCTCCGGGCTGCCAGCTTGCTGTACACGCCAAACTTAGTTACATAGTACCAGTCCAGTCAGGTAGCACACGCAGGTTCTTTACATTAAAATCGTCGCCAAAAATGTTGTAAGTAAACGTTCCAGAGTAACTTAGGGTGGTATTTATTAAGATAACAAGTTCAGGATAAAAGGTACAGAGAGCCCCACCAGGAGCAGCCTTCCTGCTGCTCAGCCCATACTCCAACTGCCAGCCTCACTCATCCAACATTCCGCAGCATCATCCACTCCAACATTCCACACCACACTCACACTGGCTGAGCAGCAGGTACAACAGTGTCCTACAGGGAAACAGTGCTATCTTATTCTGGTGCGACATTGTTGTGGTCGCCTGATCAAATCGAAGCCCATGCAATGGATCTTACAGCAGACACTGAAAATAAAATATCTGTAATGCTGAACAGCCGAGTGAAGGTCACTGAATAAAGAAGCTCTTATTCATAGTTAAATGACTAATCTGTCTCTGTTCTGAAAATAACTCAGGAAACAGGAAGAAGAAACAAACATGTCCTGATGTTACACACGGACCTAGCTTCACAGCAAGGCACCACAGAACATAACCTGGCTCCTTAACTGAATGAGATGCATACAGGTGCTTCGAAAAACCCTGACCGAGAAGCAAACATCACACTGGCAGGAGCCAAGACAAAAAACAAAATGCACAGAGGGGGCCTTCCTTCCTAGTACTGCCCAAGTTTTTGATCAAGTGCGTCTCTTAATCCCGTTTTCTTCCATCCTGGAAGTCGGCTCTCACCAGCACAGTCTCATTTGCTCCAGTAAAAATGGCCATATTCCCTTTGCATGCAGAAAAATAAAACTAAGGCAGTTTTCCTGCCTAAACTCCTAAGACCACATTTGTTAGGGCTGCCCCAACCCCCACTGACCATAACCTGCGGTCTAGGGCAGAGTGATCTGCCCACAGGGACTTTGATTTCCAGCCAACAGATAAGGGTGGCCTCCTTTTCAACCAACCAGAATATGGTAAAGTGTAAGTAGTAATCAGAACTACCCACACATGAACTTCACAAACCACCCAGAAATTGGTAATTTCGCAGACGTCCGTTGGAAAAATACAGTCCGCCTTCTTTTTTGGCGCACTGTAGCCAAATGCGGATCTGGCAGAAATGGTGGATTTGAGCTACGGTTTGTATTTGTATCTCATGGACTAAAAAAGATACTAATTCTTCCCTAGGACTGAATTCCCAATTCTGCTGTCCGGCGTTCGGGACCTTATATGGTCTCACTGTCCCAATTCTAGTGCCTCTATACGGCTAACTCCCACAGTCAAGACACACTCTACATGAAGGTTAGAAAAAGGGTTTTAGTGGTGGATCATCAAGATATCAATCCATACCATACACTTCTAGTACTTTGTTTCTGAACTGCATAGGGGAGTAAGATTTTATTAAAGCATTCACGATTGTCCATTCTAGTCGACAATATTCAGTGCTCATTTTCAATTGCTGCGTATACGAGCCACCAAACCCATTTTTTCTTTCTTTTGTTTTTAAGGTTTGGCGGTAGCCAAGACTTTGATTTTACTAAAATTATATTTATAATACATTTACTTAAAGGGACTTTTAGCCAGCCACCTTCACTCATTCATATGTTGTTGTGTCAATCACATTTTGTTCCGCCCACTAAAGCATAAAGCACGAGTCAAGTGATTCAGCCCACTTATGCCGTTGGCCAATTTTACTGTGAGCAATTCTGTCCTTTGACAAGCAGCACATGAAAACACAAGCTAGTTTTAGTAAGTTCCAGGGACCTCTTTGGTATTGGCCTAAAAGAAAAATTTCCAGACCTCTCAGGAAATGTACTAATTTCACTACATGGTGGTACGCTTCGGTCCAGAGTCTACTTATAATTACAGTACCGAATGAAGAGTTTCGTTTACTAAAGATGAGTTTTATACTTTGTGATTCCAGATAGTCTCCAATTTCACCTCCAAGTAGATCCTTGGCAAAAGGCCCTTCTAGGGAACTGACTTGCCTCCCTGTTTGTGCACATCCATAGTGGTTTTTAGGTCTCGCCTGAGCCAGCGCATGCGCTGGTCTGGCGAGACATTTAGTGAGTGGGCTTTAGAAATGCCACCACAAGCTTTTGCTGGCCTAGAGCGTGCGGTTACACGCACAGTAACGCGCATTCCTCGCATCGCTCAGGCGCCATCTGGCTTTCCTCTCACTTGCTCTCCCGCTCTTCCCCCTCCCTCACCACAGAGCGCGTCTCGCAGCCACGCGTCTTTTTTTAAAACTTTTAGTGCGAGGCGCGTGCGCTTCTTTTCATCTTTTATCTCTCTCTTTCTGGCCATCACCCCGTTCCCTCTTCTCACACGGTTTACTCTCCCTGCTACCGTCCTCTCCCTTTGTCCCCCATTTCCTCTCTGTTGTTCGTTTTTCTACTATCATCTCTTCCCTTGTTCTTCTTTCACTTCCCATCATCTCCATACCTCCACTTCTTTTCCCCCCCCCCCCCGTTTACTTTTGCCCTCCATTTTCTCTGTACACTCTGTCTCCTATCTCACTTTCTCTTCCTGCTCCAGAGCTCCTTCCTCCAACTATCGCTTTATTTCTCTTTTTCCGAAAAAATCTTTCTGCCTTTCCTCTCTTCCCGTTCCAACGCTTCTCTTTTTTTTCATTCCCTAGCCTTCCAATCACCTTTCCCATTTCCTCTGTTCTGCACTTCTTCTTGCACTACAGAGCCCCATGTGTCTACTTGACTCCGGAGCAAGTGTAAGCAGACAGAGATCTATCTAGGCTCTCAGGCAGACATTCCAAAAAAAGAAAACAGAGAGAGCCTTTAAAACAAAAAATCATATAATGCTAGTTTGGCAATGTCATCATTTATGTACACTTAACTGCACATTCTTTAATTGTATCCAAACCATTACTGAAATTAATGCACAGTTCAAATAATTGATGGCTCTTCTTTTATGTGGCTCAGTCTACTCCTTTTTTAGTTTCTGTAGAGCGCTTTGTCATCCCTTGAGCCATGAACACACTATAAAAAACTGCTAATGAATGTGTTGATAAATAAAAATAGTGGTCTCGCATTTGGGACATTATAAGTGTTTAGCCATGCAACAGTTGTGCTGCATAACTAAATACTTATAAGGTCCCAAAGGCGAGACCTATTGGCTATGCCAATGCTTGTTCTAGGAAGTTCTGACCCCAAGGCCACAGGAAGTAGGTGGCACTCTTGCCAAAACAAGTCTTGTGACTTTCCTAGGGTGTGCCAGGTAAGGTACAGGGTTGTACAATCTACCTGCAATGTTCATATTGTGCACGCGATTCATGGCTGGGAATAAAATGTTTGTGGAGTCACATTAAACCAAGTTAGTCAGAGTGAAGCATCACACCCTCTCCACGTTGAATCCCTGCAGCACGTTTGGTCCCAATGCCTGTACTTAGAGGCTGTGCTCTGCCATGCTTCAAACCACCCAAAGAAAGAGGAGTTAGATGCAACACCCCAGTATGCCAGAGAAGACAGAGGCAGGACATCTAGAGACTAACGATGACCCAACATATACACTAGTAGAGTCAGGATGGGATCTTGCTAAGCGATTCTCAGGTGATGCCAGGTTTCTGTCCAATTGTGGCTTGTAGGTTTCTGTTGCAGATGGACTAGTCTACCCATTGTGAGCTTTTAACTAAGCCAGTTGAATGTATCACTTTAGGCACTGCTAACTCAGTCAGCCCTGAAACAATATACCTACTTCTAACACTACTGATGTGGCGAGTTCAGTACCAACACTACCAGCTCTCCACAGCATCCCCACTGAAATCACAGCCTAACCAGACCCGTATCCCAGCTGCAAGTATCCTCAGCACTGAGCAGCCAACCCAGTATTAACCAGACCAGCCACCAAAGTGAGGACTGGGCAGTATACCCACAGCTGACACTACCAGACTTTGCATTATACACTAAGCGCACACTGGGCAGGACACCCATTTAAAACACACAGCAACACAACCACAGCTTACCCCACCAGACTCAGGCAGTAAATCACTAACAGTGCCAACTTTGAAGCACACCAACAATGATAGAGTAGAGCAGTATAATCACAGAATAGTATTCCCACTACCATATGCGAACAAGCACTAACACTCGCAACAGCTGAAGCTGAACAGGTTATAAACTTACTGGTAAGTCGCTCTGATGTGTACCTTAGCAGGGTCGCTGTAAAGTCTCTCTAAGATCTCCTGGGCATCTCCGCTCACACTTTCCCAGCTCTGTGTGGGTATGTGCCAGAGCTGCCAGTGGTAGGGTAGAATGGTGTGGTGCTGTGGGCACTGTTGTCCGTAGAGGCAGCAACCCAAGAGGAAGGCAGAACACACCTCAATCCCCTCCTCCTTGTGGGTGTGGTAATGCAACTGGTTAACCACTTCCAGAATGTGGTCAAGGGTCAGCTCCTCCTCCAGCTCGGGTGTGTCCTCCCCTGCCACACCCACCAGTGACTCCGCCTCCTGAAGGTCCTGCTCCACCCTATCAGCAAAGGCATCCTGGCCAGTCGGAGCCACAGGGAGGTCAGTGAGCTTCAGCACGCACGGTCTGTCTTTTTGGGTATCTTCCTGCTCTGGAGTTATGCAGCCTGGGGTTGCCAAGCACCTCATGTAAAATGGCAGCGCTCTCTGCCGGCGGAGTCGCCTTTCCCTCAGCAGGACCCGCTGGCAGGCCCGGATCAGCGCAGTCTTGTGATGCCGGTGAAACAGTTTGCTGCAGCCCCGAACACTGGGATCAGGCCCCAACCTGCTGTTCACTGCTTTGAGCAGAACTGGCAGCTTAGTTCGCTCATGGCTTGCAGCCATTGACAGGTTAGGTGATCCTGTTCCACCCTCTCCCGTTTCCACGTTTAAGGTCACTAGAAAACCTTAAAAAAACCAGAGAAAAGAAAAATCACTATTTATGATCAAACACCACCAAATCTCAATGCAGACACTCAAATAGAATTCATACAGATTGCAACAAGGTGTGAACTGGCCTATGAAGAGCTAGTGATGTGCTGAGACAAACTGCTGCCTCAAAGAATTCTAGGGAGGAGAAAGGTCCGACAAATGTCAGACTGCCTTTCCCTACCCGCCTCCAGGAGAAGTGCTTCTCCACGTTATGATCGTGAACATTTTCAGAGTGAAAGTGAACGTGTTTAGATGAAAATCTTAGAACCATTGAACATTCTTCTTTTAAGGCCTCTTTGGGGGATTTTAAGACCAGATAAAGTGTAAAAGAATTGCAAAGAGTGGGAGTCAGAAAGTAAAGACTTTGAAAGATTGCAGTGGGCTTAATAGATCACCTTTCGCCGCAGCAGTCTCAAAGTAGTGGACGGGCAATGGTTTCCCATGAACATCACCCTGTAATGGTGGATGCAGCCTAGTGCTATTGCGCATGTGGTGCATACATAGCGTGCAAACAGATGGCCAAGCACCAAACCAGAACCTGTTTAAATTGGATAGAAACCCAAAATGGGTAACGTTGATCACTGCACTCGACACCTCCCCTAACTGTAGACATGTTTAGTTTAAAATCAAGGAAATAATTTACTCCTAAATCTTTAAGGCATGGAATATTTTGACATCCTTTAAAACAGGAATGCTTTCCAGACTTTAACCCTGGAATTTTATCACCCAGCATTAAAGGACTTTATTTGGCAAGCAACCGGTTACTGCCCTAAACCGTTGTTATAAGTGTTCACCCAACAAGGTATCCTGAGCATTAAAAAAAATCCCGGAAGGCTACCAGAATGCGAGGCTTTTAAAGAACATTTGACTGATTTGTACAAATAAGGATGCAGGAACAAAAACAAACAGCACACGAACACCTTCAACCATTTTGAAATCGCCAAATCGACTGTAGCACAAAATGAGATCTAAGGACAAAAACATACAGAGCCGGCTGAACAAAACACCCAGTCTAAAGAAAACAAGGTTGAAAAGTCAAAAAACTAAACAAAATAGATTTTTATGTTTTTATTTTTAACTCTATAACTCAAGTATTCTTTCTTGGTGTGTGTTAGAAATCAGAGCACA
The DNA here is from genome assembly GCA_963921515.1 of Calotriton arnoldi. Lineage (NCBI taxonomy): Eukaryota > Metazoa > Chordata > Amphibia > Caudata > Salamandridae > Calotriton > Calotriton arnoldi. Next base: position 54,654 of record CAWUFW010000272.1, on the reverse strand, counting down.
TTTCGGGCACATGTCCTGCGAGAATAGTTCATTTAGTAATAAACCCTTAAAGTTCTAGGGGTTGTTCAGTAAACTCATGGTAGCCAGAACACACAACTAGTGGGCGCGAAGCAGCGCTGCTGACAAACCAGGGCCGGGTTCCTGAACAATTTGAAGACATCTAGACACACAACAGCCTCCACATGATCAAGATCCCCAGGGATGTCATGCCACTGAGGGAATGAAGTAACAATGTAAGTCCAGCACAGGGATCAGTTGTGTAAACTGGTACCGTGACACCCTTCTGCAGATTACAGTCCCTGGTTTGACAAACTACACAAGGACTGCAATTATATTTAAAAATAGCTTATCCCTTTTTACAATAAAACCTTGGAACGAAGGTGAAAAACGGGGGAGGGGGATAATGTACTTTAGTCAATGGCAGCTCAAGAGATCTGTTAAATTGATTCCCTGTAAAAGCAGTTTAAATCTCAACCCATCTACTGCTGTAACATGGTTGTCTGCTCAAGTCCTTGTAGCCTGCCCTGCATGGCTCCACAAAGCTACCATAGTTCAGGAAGCAATGAAGCAGGGTATATCCCAAGTAACACTGTCCTCCTCTGTGACTACTCCTGCCCTCATCAGGGGTCTGTGTGCCTTAAGGGAGGGGAAGGGGGTATCTACCAATGACCACTGCTCATACCCAGGTACTCCCCAAACATACGGCTCCAGACCCAAACTCAAGTCCACCCGGCACCACCGTATTTTCTTGAGTAGTCTAGAGTGATTCTTCTTTCCAGTTGGTTTGTCACCTGGTGTCCAGTTCTTGATGCCCCAACTAGAGTGTGGTAACCAGTTCTGCAGGTCTCATCCATGGCAGAGGCAGATCCTTACTGGAGGTCACCAAGAGCAAAACTTCCAATCAGTGCTAGGTCTCCACAGGAGGTGGACAATGAGTAGCTCCAGGATTAAGAGTTGCAGTCAGGGGTTAGAGTGCACACCTTGAAATACTTCCTGGGGCACGAATACAGAGAAGGCGTGGTTCTAGAAATAGAGATCACAAGAAGAGGTTCAGGAGTAACATAAGAAAGTTGGACACACTTGATGTGCCAGGGGGTCCTTCACTTCCATCAATGTATTTGTGATACCCTCTTACGGTTGCTGGCTCAACTTTTCACCCAGCTGGACCACTTCTCATCACAATGCTGGTAGCACGCTCGGGCAGCGTGCAGCCTGCTTTCTTTCCTTCCCATACTCAGACACTGACCCAGTGTTCCTCACAAGTAACAGCCTCACGGGCTGAACCCCTATTCTAGGGCAGCCTGTGCCAACTAAGAGATGGGTAGCAGCACATGCTGGAAGACTGCTGCAGAACAAGGCCATTTCAGGGGCGAAAAGGAAGTCAATGGAGATGAGAAAATGGAAAGCTACTGACTTAAGAACTGGGGAACCAGGTTTGAGTCCTGGCGTCAGCTCAACATCCTGTGATTCTGGGCAAATCACTTAATTTCCCCTTGCCTGAAAAAAAATGAATCTAATGTTGTGTAACGCAACCTGGTTCTTAGATAAAGTGGGCTAATGCCCTTGGACCAAGTTTGGGTATAAAAAAAGAAGCTGAGAGTCAGGGTTAAAATAGAAGACGGACTGACAACAAACTTACTAGGACCATGCCTAGCATTCTCTGTTTCACCCTAAGAAACAGGATTTACAGTGGTCCCCAGTGCAAGAAACTGGTACACGAAGTTGGGCCGGAAGGTGTACCACAGCGACTTAGGCTGTAACTGGGTACCAGTGAGGAATTCCAGGCTATTTATGGATTGAAAGCCCGGTGCTGGGTTGGTGGAAGGTTTGTTTTCGGTCTGTCTCTGTGTTATGTACAACCTAGATTATGATAATTTGGTTATATAGCGCTTCATTCTGCACTTTTGGGTGCGTATTACCGTAAGCGCCCCTGGGGCATTTCCGCCCACTTCTTACCCCCCATGCACCCCCCCCCAGCACATGTTATTATATAATGGAATGTAGATGCTTATGCAGCCCCTTCTATAATATGGATCGCGCTGATGCACTTTCTGCACCTATGTGATTACTAGGGCGTTTCCTCATTTGCATAGGGCTTGACTCCATGCAAATGAGGAAGCACATTGCGTTTGCACCGTGCTGCATGACAGACGCTGGCACAGAGGTAAAGAGCTGTCGGGAGGCGCACTATCTGGGCGACACAGAGGTGGGCACCTTCAATGCACCCTTAGGAAGAGGGGACGGGGTCCTAGGGACCCACGTTTTCCCCACTAGGCAGGTGGAGACACTCACTCCTTCCAACTGCAGAGCGACTCAACCCTTTGAAATGCAGGCCAGTTTGCTACCTGCACAGCGAAAGCCAGGCTGGCAACTTCAACAGCTGGTCCGCTTTTCACTAAAAGTGCTTTCACCAGTGCAAGTTTGCGGCTATTGGGGAAAGCGCATGAACTGTATGTGGGCCTACTGTGCCAGTCTGTGCCTAGTGCACCCAGTTAAATGTGTGCTGCGGCAGAAACTCTCCCAGTGCGCCCTAGTTGTAATACGGGTCTGGATATTCTACATAAGAGGTGCTCCGGTTATCCAATGTCAATGCCATCCATGTACCAACTCTTGGAAGGATGGCAGGGTAAGGAACCCTAGCTGGGAATCGTTTCAGCGCGTCAGCGTTCAACTGGTTGACCCGTCCTGGCGGCCCATGGTTCATCCCAGAGCACAGGGGTCGTTTGTTTTGTAATTTCCTGTGTTTTCAGACATAGCATGACATTGAGTGACCAGGCTTTTCCTTTTCCATCAGACAGGCCAATCAGTCGCCGGGTTCTCAGACTCGATCATCTAAGATGAGAAATCCAGACACACACCCCCAGCTGCTTGAAAAAACAGATAATATAGAACAGTAGAATGTAAAGACGCCTCAACCTACTTGCAAAAACGCGACCAAAAAAATATATAACACTGCAACATGAACACGTAGCAGTAACCGCTTGCAAAAAGCGCTCATGAAAAATCAAAATACTGCGATATGAACTGGATGTAAGAAGCTAGTCCTAGATAATAATGAATTGCCGCCATTCTGACTCAGATGATGCTGGTCCTCTCGCTTTAGCGCATAACAAGTCTAGCATTGACAGAAGCGGTGGCCGGGCTGGGGACCCCCCCCTTCAGACGTGCGACTCACGCAGATGATCCATGGAGGAGGACAGATCCAAGTAGGTAACACTGGCCTAATGGATCCTGGAGCTGGACCAATGGGGACTTCTGATGTAATGTGGGGGTATTCTTGGCTGCGCGGCTTCTAGTTCAACCCGGATGGCCATGAGAAGAAGATGAACGCGCCCTTTCAAGGCAAGAATTTGCCCAGAGACATATTTAATCATACTATGGAAAAAATCACTAATTTAAAACAGCAGTGTTCTTGGATTTTAGCAAACCCAAAACCATGTTTTAATGGTACAACAGCGAAGACGCTTCCAACCCTCCCTCAACATAGGGTATTTGGTGCAGCTGCTCGAGCTGAGCTGCAGGAAACCATTTAAGGGGAAGCGCTTTAACGGGGACGTGAACTGCAGAGTGTGTGGGTTACTCGTCGACTCCAGCCGCTGCCAAGCCACTCTGTAGCCCCCTTCCATCATTTCATGCCCACGTGGAGGAAGAGATGGGCGGGGAGCTGAGAGACTGGCCTCGAAAAACTGTATGCTGCGGAGTATTCGGACAGGTCCAGTTTTCCATTCAAGAACTTTTAAAACAGATTGTCCCAAAATCATGCCAAAGTCACCAGACAGACTTCAGGATATTAAGGAAGCACAGACGGGGCAAGAGAGCGGGTTTGCACAGGACATACGGTCTGTGCAGATGACACACGGGCAGTATGCTATTTATAACCATGGAGCGTGGGAAGAGCCAGGATTCTCAAGAAAAGTCTCAAGGGGGTCAGGAAGCCCCTCCCATCTCTCAGCCATGGTAATGAACAGGTCATTACATTTTGTGGCTCTGTATGTACGGCCTATGTCATGATGTGTTTTCATGTGCAGTTGCTATGAACAAAGGTATTTAGGCACGCACAGAGCACAAGAGGTTAAATGTGTGCGGTGATATAGAATCGCCATAGCTAGGCAGAATGAGGCTGAACTCTTACTTTCCTCTGTAGAACGATTCTACAAAGGACTCAGGGAGACAAGCATTGCTTATTTACATTAGCTAACACTGTGGTAGTAACATGGAGTTTGACCTCCACACAAAAGAGGAAATGTAGGATTATTATTACACTTGTAAATAACATGTTTATCGAGACTATTTATTTTTCTTCTGGGGCGCAATACTGTATATATATATATATACACACACACACACAGATGTGACGAGTGTAATATGCTATTTATTACCATTGTTGTGTGGGGGAGGGGCCTATCCCTCCCTCAATATTAGTCACAGACAGTGTATTATGCTCTGATCTGCATATATAGTTTATTAAGCCATGGCATTTCTGAATCTGTATTTATTTTGAAAAATGTATTCAACCAAAGCAAGGATTTAAGGGGTTAAATCTGTGTGATAAGGTAAAATAACTTTGAAAAGCCCCACTGACTGTTAGGAGGGTTGTCTCTCTGTGTATAATAATGCAAAGAGGCAATGCGAGGCGGGAATCAGTGGCTAACTGGAGTAATTTGGATCGATTTGCATGTAGTTATGACTAAGTGGTTAGAAAAAATAGTGGGAAAACAGTTAAATTAAAAAACAAGCAAATCAGGTAGGGCTAGTGTAAGGGTAGGGGTAAAAGGGTAACTAGGGCGATGGATAAGGTTAGGCCCACGGCGCGAGTTAAACTTAGGATTCAGGTTAGGGAGAGAGTAATGTTTAGATTTCGGCTTAGGGTGTGAGACAAGTTCAGGGTAATGGTTTAAGGAAGGGTAGCATTAGGGTTACCCGATGGGTTTGGGTTAGAAATGGAGTTAGAGTGAGGAATAGGATTAAGGTTCAAGTTAGAGTAAAGATTAGGACTCAGGAACGGGCCAACTTGATTGTGGTGATATTGTACATGTTCTTTCAGAATTGTTGAAATTAATAGAACATACTTTTTAAAAAGAACCGAAGGTAGGAGTTCCCAAAACAACTCCTCTGAGATCCAACAGCAAGATCGCTTTAAAACAGAAGCATTATTGTTAACTAGTCTGAGAGATAGCAGGTGTAAGGAAAATATAAAATAAACAGAAAAGAGTAAATTAAGTACGGGTTAGTATTAAGGTGAAGAAAATTAAAAAAAATATTCAAACTAAATGTAAATTCAAGTCAAATGATTTAAACAAATGTCCTTTTCTACAAAAACTGCAATGTCTAACCAGTCACAAAGACCCTTTTGATAACAATTAAATACTTTTCTCACTAAATGATAAAAACTCGTCACAGAGTCCACAACAAGCATCTACCAAACGTTATATTCAAAGCAGTGACTTTGGTACAATAACTCGCAGCCATATGGAAGGAAAACTGGATGGGGTCCAGGCATTCACACAATAGTGACTCTCTTTCCAAATTGCTCCATCGCTTAGCTAGGTCTTCAGGTTTTTTGCCCTAGGGCAGGATTTGAGCTAAGCTCAGTCATTTAGCTGATTATCAGCTATATGGCCTTCTCTGGCACCATGCCCTGGGCGCTTTCACCGTCAAATAAGTCGATCCTGGGAGGGGTTCCCCAGTAGCTGGGTTGGCTGATCTATGTCAGAACCAATGCTGCCTTAAACACATGCACATTTAGAGGACAAGGACTGTCAAAGCCGACAGGTCTCGCCTTTGGCACCCATCCACTTTCCGAATGGTTTTAGCAATATATTAGTGTATATGCACTGCACATTTTACGTAAGTAAAGACTTACTTTGAATTTAACATTTATAAATTCTCTCCGCTTTAGTGGAATTTCGTATTGTAATTGACTTTAGAATTGGCAAAGCCAAAAGGTCTGAGCTCTAAAAGTCTGAGCTCTTCGGTTTCCTAATGCTTGTATGGTACATGTGAGCCGAGTCGCATTTAGGTGCCCGCATGAGTTCTGGGTGTGGGAGGGTGACCTCTGGAGCTGAAGACACTGTGAATCAGTGCACCTTAACAGTGCTCAGATTCCATGCTCATCCAATCCTAGGCCTCTCTCAATTGTGCATTGAGTAATGGTCACATATGTACCTTTGTAATTACCAAATCCAATAATTTCCAAAAACATTGTTGTAACTCCTTTGTATCAACCTGCCATCAAGCAATCAACAAGGCCAACAGGCCTGGCTTGTTTCAGGCACATGTTTCTTGTGTGACATGTTTGGTTGAAATAGCAGGCACTTAAATGCTGATCAGGCAGCGTGCTGAGTAAAGCACAGGCATGCAGTTCACATGTGTTCAGCCATGGCTTGAATTGCTTAGGCCACGCCTCTTTTACAGAACCCACCCCACATACGTACCCATTCCATGCCACTAAAAGCTGCAGTCCACAGACGGGTAAATGCAGTCTAGTAAGAAAAGTCTAAAAATTGTCATTTTGTAAAACTGTGGAGACGTAGCCCAATCTAAATGTTGTGGAGCAGAAAGAAGTAGCGATCGCTCTGGGGCACTCACTCTGCAGCGTTCTTAGAAGGGCCTGGCCTCCTTCACTGGCAAAACCTGAAAAGCCCAGCCCAAAGGACTGTCTGGCAGGAGACTAGTCAGCTGAGTGAACTGACGATGGCAGCCAGAGGCTCCCCCCCCCCCCACTGGGCTCTCATCAGGTACTGCGTGAGCCAAAGCAGTGGCAAGAGCCCACCGAGGCTCTGATAAATGAAGGGGTGATGCAGCCTTCGATAGGCGGGTGCTGTGGCCCTAGCCCAGGGGGCTACTTTCAATGAAAGTCACCCCAGAAATCACAGGTTTCGTCACTCATCTTCCAATGCAGCTCATCACATCAGGGCACCCCCGTGGAGAGTAATGAAAGAGGCTAGATGGCGTTTACACCCACGGGCTCGAGCAGAAGGGCAGAGTGGAGGAAGGACTAGATGAGCCCCAGGGGTTCTGACGAAAATCAAGAGAGCCGAGGAGGCGAGAATCTCCATTTTCTGACACAAACAGGTGACATTCAGCCAATACGAATCTTCTTTGTCAGAATCGACCAAGGGCAATTTGATGGTCACAGATTATTCGACTGAGACAAGATATTCGATAAACTGGTCTTTAGACATCTCCAAATGGCCCCATGAGTACCGGTCAGAGACAAGCTGGTCATTACAGATCTATTTAGAGACCAGATCGGGCCGACCTGGTCAGAGTGAGGCCATTTACAATCCGTGATCGGGGCCAACCAGTGTCTAATCATAATCTCTATTCTGACATCAGGGGACCCAGTCAAGATGAATGTTCGTTTTGAGACACGGTCAGGGGCCGACAATACATTTATCCAAATCTACATTCAGAGACCTGTCGAACTGAATGTTCCTTCTGGGCCAGAACAAAAGGCAACCAGCCCTCAGGGGAAACCTCCCAGCGGACACCAACTGCTGTCGCCCGTCCTCCTCACAAGTCAGGACGGTCACAGGTTTGTAAAAATAGCGAGACGGTCTCCTACCGTCTGATTGGCCGTGAGTGAACTGTTCAAGTGACTGACCGCTGCGAGAAACGCAGAGTTCGCTTTTATCCTGTAAACCTCCTGTGAGCAAAGCAGCTGTTCCGGGTAGCTCCACCGCGACCTCACCCCTTCCGTATGAGAGGGGGAGGTTTGGTGCCCCGGTGTCCTGGCTGTGCTCACACCAGCCCAGGCCGGTGTTGGTGATGGTCATCAGCACCTTTCCTCATGATGGCAGGTGCGTGAACACGCACACCGTGCTGCACGCTCCTATGAGGCAGCAGCTTCTTAAGTCCAAACAAAGTGGCAGAGCTCGGAGGGTGTCCTCGCCCACTTTGGAGGCCCATGGTCAGAGTTTACCAGAATGACTATCAATCAATCATAGCATTTGTAGAGCGCACTACATACCCGTGAGGGTCTCAAGGCGCTGGGGGAGGGAGGTGGGGGGGGGGGGGGGGTGCTGCTACTGCTCGAAGAGCCAGGTCTTCAGGAGTCTTCTGAAGGTCAGCAGGTCTTGGGTCTGCCGTAGGCAGATGGGGAGGGTGTTCCAGGTTTTGACGGCGAGGTGGGAGGAGGATCTGCCGCCGGAGGTCGCTCTTCGGATGCGGGGTATTGTGGCGAGGGCAGCGGAGCGAAGCTGGCGGGCGGGGGTGTAGAGGCTGAGTCGTCTGAGGTACGCAGGTCCGGTGTTGTGCAGTGCCTTGTGTGCGTGGGTGAGGAGCTTGAAGGTTATCCTCTTGTTGACGGGGAGCCAGTGCAGGTTTCTCAGGTGAGGGGTGATGTGGCTGCGGCGAGGGATGTCAAGGATCAGGCGTGCAGAGGCGTTCTGGATGCGTTGCAGCCGTTTCAGGAGTTTGGCAGAGGCTCCAGCGTAGAGGGCGTTTCCGTAGTCCAGCCTGCTGCGGACGAGGGCCTGGGTGACCGTTCTTCTCGTTTCGGTGGGGATCCACTTGTAGATCTTGCGGAGCATGCGGAGGGTGTTGAAGCAGGCGGAAGAGACGGCGTTGACCTGCTTAGTCATGGAGAGGGTGGAGTCGAGGATGACTCCTAGGTTGCGTGCGTGGTCGGTGGGTATTGGGGCTGCTCCCAGTGCGGTAGGCCACCAGGAGTCGTCCCAGGCCGATGGGGTGGATCCGAGGACGAGGACCTCCGTCTTGTCAGAGTTCAGCTTCAGTCGGCTGTTCCTCATCCATTCGGCGACGGCCTTCATTCCTTCGTGGAGGTTTGTTTTGGCGGTGTGGGAGTCTTTGGTGAGGGAGAGAATCAGCTGGGTGTCACCGGCGTAAGATGATGTTGAGGTTGTGCAGTCGGGCGACGTGGGCGAGTGGTGCCATGTAGATGTTGAACAGCGTTGGGCTGAGGGATGAGCCCTGGGGTACGCCGCAGATGATCTCGGTGGCCTCGGAGCAGAAGGGGGGGAGGCGGACGCTCTGTGTTCTGCCGGAGAGGAAGGAGGTGGTCCAGTCCAGGGCCTTCTCTTGGGTTCCGGCGTCGTGGAGGCTTGTGCGTAGTGTGTGGTGGCATACCGTGTCGAAGGCGGCTGACAGGTCCAGGAGGATGAGGGCCGCGGTCTCTCCGTTGTCTAGCAGGGTCCTGATGTCATCGGTGGCGGCAATGAGGGCAGTTTCGGTGCTGTGGTTGCTGCGAAACCCAGACTGGGACGGGTCCAGGATGCTTTTCTCCTCGAGGTAGCGGGTCAGTTGTTTGTTGACGGTCTTCTCGATGACCTTCGCCGGGAGATGGGCCAGAAGTTCTTGAGGTCCTTGGGGTCCGCCTTGGGTTTCTTGAGTAAGGCGTTGATCTCGCCGTGCTTCCAGCTATCCGGGAAGGTTGCTGTGTCGAAGGAGATGTTGATGGCTTTCCGGAGATGGGGTGCGAAGGTGGTGCTGGCTTTGTTGAAGATGTGGTGTGGGCATGGGTCTGACGGAGATCCGGAGTGGATGGTGTTCATGATCTTGATGGTGTCGTCGTCGTTTATGTTGGTCCAGGAGAGCAGGCGGTTGGTGCGGATGTTGGTCGTGGGGGCGGGGATCTCAGTGGTTGTCAGGGCGATCGTGGTGTTGAAGCTGTCGTGGATGACAGCGATCTTGCGATGGAAGAAGGCGGCCAACGAGTTGCATATGTCTTGTGAAGGTGGGATGTCGTTGGTGTTGGAGCTGGGGTTAGAGAGTTCCTTCACGATGTTTAAGAGCTCTTTGCTGTTGTGTGCGTTGTTGTCTAGGCGGTCTTTGAAGGAGGTCCTTTTGGCGGATCTGATGAGGTGATGGTATCTCCATTCCGGCCCCCAGTGCCCATGTCAGAAACAGAAGCTGAAAGGTTGGCCTTTCTCTTCTCTGTTGTCCTATATCCGGGATGTCAAAAGGTTGTCCAGGAGGGCTAAGTGAGTAACATACATTCAGATTCTTTGTAATGTAAATTTATTTTCTGTGGATATCCTGAAAATCTGGTATGGATCCGAACCTCCTATGCCTGCGCTGGACACCCCTATTCTACAATGATCTCCCATCACCACATGTTATGGATCCGGGCATGCTATTTATATATTCCTGTTACAGTAGCTAAGCTTCTCGTTTAACCTTTTTCAGGTGGCGCGCCGCCCTCGCCATGGCCTTCCACCTGCATATCTGTTGTTCCTCTTGTATATCTACCATAATCTTTGCTCAAATTATTTAGGACAGTTAAGCGCTGTACGCTGCTTAAAAGGGAATTCTAGTGCTGAACACTAGACAAGAATGTCAAATGGGGTAGGCGCAGCCTGAATAAACATGTTTTATCCAGTCCTATGACTCAAAAAGCATTGCGGATTTTTAGGTTTGGATTTTGATAGCGCAGTTTTTGAACAGACCTATTGCTTACAATATACATACAGTGGGCTTTTGGTCTGTCCCTTTCAGCCATTGGCTTCCTTCAAGCAGCCTCTTTGAGCGAGTGGCTTGAGACTTTGTCAATCACAAGCCCAGTGGAGAATTCATCTCCCACCTAATGCTACTGCCTTTTTGAGTGTATCCTTCCATCTTCACTTGAGTGCTTGCATTGAATCACATGAGGGACTACTTTGCAACTTTAGCCCTCTCTGTCCACTCCTGCTGGCCCCCTCAAGTGTGTCTTGCTCTAATGTGCTAATGCTACATGTGTTACCACATTATATACCAAGATCTATTGGCTTTGCTAATGCTTGCTTTGAGCAGCTTCTGGCCGACTGTTGCGAAATTTAAAAACAGGATCTTCCACCCGTCCAGGCACGACCGATGCTAGGAACAATTAGTTACTACTTGTCTTGGGATCTCTCATCTGCAGGGGAAATGGCATTTTCTCCTACGAATAAAGTGAAGCAATCCCACTGACTGTTCTAGGAACCCGAACAAGAGGTTTAAATTTGGCTCGAGCTTTCACAAGAGGACAGCAAGGTTATTGAGGGGTTGTGTTATTGAGGGGTTGGGTCATATCCATAGCTCTAGGATTTCGATAATAACCCTGGTCATTTTATCTGCAGGTGATGCAATAAAAACTGCGATAAGCCTGCATCCAATGCAATACAGCCCTCCATGTTTGGCGCCGATGGTAGCGTGTGCTCCCTCAAGCCGAGTTCCAACAACTCAAATGGCATCCAACCAAGTTCTCATGGTGGCCCCTTCCTATGACGCTTTGTGGCATCCAACCAGGTTCTCATGGTGGCCCCTTTCTATGATGCTTAGTGGCGCCCGACCAAGTTCTCATGGTGGCCCCTTTCGATGATGCTTAGTGGCGCCCGACCAAGTTCTCATGGTGGCCCCTTTCTATGACGCTTAGTGGCGCCCGACCAGGTTCTCATGGTGGCCCCTTTCTATGATGCTTAGTGGCATCAAACCAAGTTCTCATGGTGGCCCCTTCCTATGATGCTTAGTGGCGCCCAACCAGGTTCTCATGGTGGCCCCCTCCTATGATGCTTAGTGGCGCCCGACCAAGTTCTCATGGTGGGCCCCTCCTATGACGCTTAGTGGCGCCCGACCAGGTTCTCATGGTGGCCCCTTTCTATGATGCTTAGTGGCATCAAACCAAGTTCTCATGGTGGCCCCTTCCTATGATGCTTAGTGGCGCCCAACCAGGTTCTCATGGTGGCCCCCTCCTATGATGCTTAGTGGCGCCCGACCAAGTTCTCATGGTGGCCCCCTCCTATGATGCTTAGTGGCGCCCGACCAGGTTCTCATGGAGGCCCCTTCCTATGACGCTTAGTGGCATCCAAGCAGGTTCTCATGGTGGCCCCTTCCTATGACGCTTAGTGGCATCCAACCAGGTTCTCATGGTGGCCCCTTCCTATGACGCTTAGTGGCACCCAACCAGGTTCTCATGGTGGCCCCTTCCTATGACGCTTAGTGGCACCCGACCAGGTTCTCATGGTGGCCCCCTCCTATGACGCTTAGTGGCGCCCGACCAAGTTCTCATGGTGGCCCCCTCCTATGACGCTTAGTGGCGCCCGACCAGGTTCTCATGGTGGCCCCTTTCTATGATGCTTAGTCTCATACAGTGCCTCTGACTTCAAGAGATGCAGAGAGAGCCGCAGCCCTGCTGAGAACAAAAGACTTTCTTTATCCATCTCACGAGAAACAAAAAAACAATTGTGCTGGGTCACTGAACAGTCATGCACAGGGAAGCATGAACAAAGAAATCTCCATGCTGTGAAAATCAGGTGCTTCCCTGTACGGCCTTGTTAGATTGGTCACGAGTGAGGGCGAGAAACTGGGGGGAGCATCAATGGTGAGAAAAATAGGAGTAAATCAGTAGCCATCATTGATGAAGAGAAGAAGCCTGGAATGTGCGCTAAGATTGGAGAGAGGTGTGCGGTGCTGTATTGCCAATCGTCAGGTCGCTCTGGGAGCTCCATGCCCGGTCCCTGAGGATTCCAAAGCAGACCGGAGTCTGCTCTCTGTCTGGCCGGGATCAGCAGCAGTGCCACGGCCAGACTGGCCTTACATTCCAAAGGGCATTTCCCTGGCGGGTTGGAGGCACCAAAGACTTGTTTAGAAAGTAGTGGCCCGCTGCTGGCGCGTCTGATAATTACACTTGTACCTCAAGGTTCACAACAAGCCCAGGCGGCTTGGAGATGGGGATGGCCAGTGAGGTCAGAGGTGGAGGACTGAGTGGGAAGGAGAGCAAGAGAATGGATGGAAAGAGGGGAATAAAAGGAGGCGAGGAAGCGAGCAGGGCTGGCTCGAGCTGCTTTTGGTTGCCCAGTCCGGCCTTGGCGCGGGTTCAATTAATATTGTGTATGTTTTGAAGTGGTTATGGGTTGGTGTGTGTATGGCGAGAGAGGTATCCTGCTTTTGGCACGTGCCCTCTGAAGGATCGGTAAGTAGGGTGCCACGTCGGAGTGCATATGAGGTGAGTGTCTACGGTGTCCCGCAGGGCCCACAGAATCTCTTTAATCAGTTCATCGCTGGGGTGTGACTTGGAGCACTGTGTGTTGTCTCCGAGGTGTGTGGTTTTAGGAAGAATGGGGGCTGGCTGGCCGCTCTCCTCTGACGCAGGACACTATTCCTGGGTTGGATTCTGTGGAAAAGGCAGAGCAGCCCCAACAGGCGCCGCGGGGCCTCTGCGTCCGTGGCAGGGTGCGAGGGAGCATCTCCGCGGGGCCTCTGCGGAGCGAGGGAGCATCTGTGCGGGGCTCCTGCCCCGGGCACCATCGGTGGTAAAATGTTCCACTCCAAATCTGGCGCTTTTCCACACTCTGATGCCCTGGATGATACCCCGGTCGCTGGACAACTTCTAGGGCCGTTTTTGGAAGGTGCCCACACCGCAGCGCCACAAGGCAGGTGAACCGTGGCAGCCTCCCCCACGGAGAACAGCAAAGAAGGCCGGGAACTGACACGGACCAGGGTCCCACCAGCAGTGCCCCAGGTGCCAGAGGTTCCAGCAGTGCCCCCAGGTGCCAGAGGTTCCACTGGTTCCAGCAGTGCTCCGAGAACTAGCGCCTACCCAGATAACAGAGCTATCCCGGGCACCGGCAGTGCCACAGAAAGCAGCTCCGCTCCAGGTACCATCGGTGCCACAGAAAGCAGCTGTCCCAGATACCAGCAGTGCCACAGAAAGCAGCTCCGCCCAGATACCATCAGTGCCCCAGATATCTGCACTGCCCCAGACCCTGTCCAACCAGGTCACCTGACACCACCCCGTGTAAACAGATGGTTTCATCCGGTGCTCCAGCGCGGCAATTCCTAAGCTCGTGACTCCATAGTTCAGGCCCACATGCAGGGGGTCGAAGGTCGTGCACAGGAAACAGAGTTAGTCACACCGACCCTCCACCCAGTCTTACCCAGGGTGAAATCAGCTGTTCCTCTGCTGCTCTCAGCCGTCCATCACAGGATGTCTCCGTTCGCTGGGTCCTGCGTGACCTTCAATCATGCGGCACCAAACCCCCCCATCCCCCTAAAGAACATAAAATAGACGCTTAGCAGGCTTGGAGTGGAGTCTGGAGCTCTATCAGGAGAGAGGGTGTGGCTAACGGCAAGAGCTCCCCACTTTGGAACTGGGGAACCAGGTTCGAGTCTCGGCGGGGGCTCAACATCCTGTGATTCTGGGCAAATCACTTCATCTCACCGTGCCGGCCCAAAACAAATGCACATGACCTAGTGCACTGTAACTGGTGCTCATGTAAAGCGCTCCAGTACCTTATGGTCGAGCTCGCGCTATATAAAACTGCAAAAAAATACACGGAAAATAGAAGTGTGAGGAGTTTAGGCACAGGGGCACCGCGTTGAAGCCGCACTATTCCTGTCGTATGCCATGGTAAATCCGCGGATCTTGAGAACTTGAACGAGTGTCAGACAAAGTACAGCAGACCATGACGTCTGTCCTCATTAATGTCCGGATTTACCTTGGACAGCCTGCCACCCCCAACCTATCCATCACTCGTCTCCTACCCCGGACGAGTCGTGTTTAATCCAGTGGTTACCGATCGCGGTTGGAAACTGGAATTAGTTTCGTGCTCCCAACGAAATCATTCCAAGCATCCGTTCCGGTTTCTCTCTGATCGATAAGAGAGAAGCGCGGTGCTCACTGGGGCCATGTGGGTTCTTAGAAAAGGATGGTGGCATTAACAGATGGGCGAGAGGAGGTTATGTTTTGCTAGTCTGCGCGAGTATGGTGCGAAAGGGGGTGAATAAAATCAGATGTTAGCAATTTACAAAAAACAACAATCGGGTTTAAGGAGGGCAGGCTTGTGACAGAGTAGGCATGCGGGATGCTGAAGGGGGAGGCCGTGTTTTAAATAAAGGAGTAACCCTTGAAAGAATTAAGTTAGATTTTCAAGCAGACGGGGCTTTAAAATGTAGTCGGAGGGTTTTTGGGGGGGGGGGGGTAGCATGCATGTCAAGAATCAAAACTGTAGAAAGAAACCGGTCAACATCCAACTGAGCCCTACACGTCCAGGCCTCGCAGCACAGACACCTACAGTACAGCCGAGTAGGACCACTGTGGCTAGGACGCACACGCAACGTCACACAACACGCTAAGGGAGAATTCCTAACATACATCTGACACTGGCAAAACCTGACATTATGTTGCTATTACGACAACCAGCAGGACTTGCTGCTACCAATTCCTGCACCCCCCTGCGTACCCCGATTCGCCTGGAAACCGTTTCTTGCTTAACTGGGATAAGCAAGGGGCCATTCACGGGCACCACAGCCAAAACCATGCACATGTGACACATGGCACTGGGGGCGGCGCTGCAGGCTGGGGCTGAGGCAGATCACTTTACAGGCAAGTGATGGAGCAGCAGGGGTGTCGCTGGGCACGACCGAGATGCAGAGGGTGGCGGGGATAGGTCAGCCTATGGGCGGGCGTAAGTATCGATAGGTCAGCCTATCGGCGGGCGTAAGTATCGATAGGTCAGCCTATCGGCGGGCGTAAGTATCGATAGGTCAGCCTATCGGCGGGCGTAAATGTCATGGCCCAGTGACTGTTTTCCAGATTCTCTCTTCCATATACTTCAGTGGGGCGACACTTATGCGATATTCAAGAAAACACTTAGACAATATTTTGCCCACGGTATTCTTGTACTGCACCCAGGAGAGGGCTGCGCGGATTGGCTGAGCTGTGCCGTGACCCCAGAGCTGGCATGGCTGGAGTCCCTGCAGGGCAGAGCAGCTGAGCTGGAGGGTAAGCCTTGCCAACACCTGCTGGCACCAAGGCGGGCTCTAAGCAGCTCCATTAGTCACTGCACCCACCGGATGTACAACACCGCGTCGGAACATAACACCCTATCCCTCTGCGCGCGAGAACAGCAGACCGGATATCCGGGCCCGCAGCATGGAGGGGCAGGGCCCAGACAGAGGCCTGCTCTCGTTCCGCCAAGCTCTCCTAAAAAGGGCAAAAGACCTGTGATTGCTGAACATCTTTGAGACCTGCCTCTCCATTACAAAGCGCTCATTCCGAGTCGCCGTTCAATGCCACTATATGGGCGCAGACTGGAGCTGGTGACCAAATCGGTGTTACCTGTAATGTGGTAATTTCACAAGCAGCATTACCAGAAGCGAAATTTCCACAAGTGTTTCCGGAGGAAAAAATGCTAACTCGGATCGGGAGGAGGTAGTCCACAGCAAATGACCAAGATTGCGGTAATCACAAGTGGACACTAGTGCGGAAACGCCAATTTCCAACGTTAATCCACGTTGGAGGTAATTGAGCCCCAAAAGTACTAATACTGTAATTTCAAGGACCGATGCAGCATTACCGAGAAGGAGGGCCCGACTCTCCAGTAGTTTGGGAAGATTCAGAGAGGACAGTAGCACGACAGGGGTCCTGTATCCACTCCTCTCACTCTGGTCTGTAGTACTGACTTGCAAGGTGTCTGCAGTATAATGTGAAACTTGCAGGTTACTTTGGCAATCCCATGGTATGCTCTGACCAGGTGTAGTTAGCAGTGTGCATTTGTTTTCACCTTCGTAACACCCGGATGTTTTTTGGTCAAGTCCAAACGAAAAACTTTTAAAACCAGAAACAATTTCCTGCACCGGCCCCCATTCCACTATGTCACCACGGGATGATGTCACATATGATTGTGAGACAGTGGCACCCCCGCCGGCCCCCTTAGAGACCCTAAATGTCTCCCACCAGGTGAGAGTAGCTACCCCAGTCTCCCTTCTTTGCATCCTGTTACTAAAGATGAATCAAATCTTCTAACTACAGAGACTAGAATGGAAACACAAGCCTTGCAAGAGCGTAGGTGAACTACTCACGCCTAACCAGGCACACCTGGAAACTCCTACCTGACGCGAGACAACCTGAGATCTTGGTATTGGGGAGCTACTCCTACCAGACACGAGACAACCTGAGATCTCTATATTGGGGAGCTACTCTTACCAGGCACGAGACAACCTGAGATCCCTGTATTGGGGAGCTACTCCTACCAGGCACGAGACAACCTGAGATCTCTGTATTGGGGAGCTACTCCTACCTGACGCACGACACAACCTGAGATCTCTGTATTGGGGAGCTACTCCTACCAGGCACGAGACAACCTGAGATCGCTATATTGGGGAGCTACTCCTACCTGACGCACGACAACCTGAGATCTCGGTATTGGGGAGCTACTCCTACCCGACGTGAGACAACCTGAGATCCCTGTATTGGGGAGATACTCCTACCCGACGCGAGACAACCCGAGATCTCCTTATGGTGAGCTACTCAGCCCACCAATGTATCTGGTTTGGGTGACCATCTTATACCCGATATGGGACAACCTGAAATCTCTGTATTGGGTACACTAACTCCAACACCCACAAAACATCTTGAAGTCTCTAGCTAGTGCGAGGTACCCAGACCAACCCATGGAACACCCAGAGATCTCTGTATTTGCTGAGCTTCTCACACCGCCCGTGGGACAACTTGGTATCTGTGCGTTAGATGAGCAGCTCACATCCGACATGGGGCAACTTAAGCTCTTTCTCAACCCCTCAGCTGTTAATCTCTCAGATCACCACAACCATCTTTAAACAGGAAGCACCTAGAGGCTATACAAGAACTTTGGTGGCCCCCTGCCCTCGACACTCTAGCTGCATATCTCATCTGTAAAATATCTTGGGGGGGGCTAAGAGTGGGTCCCGAGGCCTGCATGCTAGAGATAGGATTACCCATCCTCACCCGCGCATCGTCTGCATTTGACACAATATGGTGCATCGGGCAGTAATAATAATAACTTGCTTAGTTGACAATTATTGATACAGCTTTGTCACTACCAAGACTAGCTAGTTTGAAAGCAGATGTTTGCATTATCAATGCCTCTTACCCACTGGATTAGTTGGGCAGGTGTCTCAGCGTTAAGCAATGCTGGTGGCATAAGAGTACTCTGCAGTTCATTAAACGGAGTCCGGGAAAGGCGAACAGCCATACTAATCCTCCGAGGCCAATAAAAGGAGTACTTTATACAGCTTCCCAAAATGACAAAACCCCAAAAACGAAGCAGTTTATAAGACAGGTTATCTCACTAGCATTCAAACCTCGGTCCTAAGTGACACATACATTGCTCCTTAGTAAAGACCACTGGTTCTTATGTCTGGGGGTCCGCTAAGCATACTCGGGGGGGGGGGGGTCCCCAAACCGCTTAGAAAATTAAATAACATTAACAGATTAAATAAAATATATAAAGAAGCAAAATGTAAAACTAAATGTTCTTAATTGTTCTGTAAATGTGAAGGAATTTGGTAGGAAGGCTGAAAACTAAGTTTGATTCGGAGAGCAGGTGCATCTAGCTGCATGCAGTATTGATGAAGAGGGGCCTGCGCTGGATTTAGAAAAGCTCCAACCTTCCCATTTATTTTTTTTGTTTGTGAATTAAATAAAATATTTAGTCGTGTGTATTTGTTTCATGAATGTTTATTTTTATATTTTTTTAAATATTGTTTTGAGGCTGAAATCCTTAAAAAGGCTTAGGCCGGGATCCAGTAGTTACTCAATGGGGGTCCCCGGCTTCCAGCAATGAATGAGTGGGGGACACTGGCTTCCAGTATTGACTCAGTGGGGTCCACAAAAGGTTAAGAGCCGCTGGTATAGACATTAACCCGATGAGCCCTCTTAGAGCGCTTCAATTCCACGATTTTTTTGCTATAAGCAGACCCCAGTCTCGGGTACAGCAACCCACTAGGCCATCATGCTACCCACAAGTTGTGCTTGCTATCTGCAGCAGGTGCCTTAACCCACTGTGCAGCGCAACTAGGTAGGCTTCAACACATGACGCACACACAGCTACATAACAGGTGCGTTGACTAACTGCGCAATAACATTTCAGACTAGGAAACAGTCCACATTCTGTACTCCTCACTCGCAAGGGAGGGTGTATGGGATTTGTAAAAGAAATTAGGAACACAGGTACAATTCTGCATCACCATTGAATCCCCTCCCCCAATTCCACAGATAAGAGTGAAAGAGCATATATTTCTCCCACGTTTTCAGTGAAACTTTAAAATTATCAACGTTAGTTACCACCCCGCCCCCAACAGTACCTACATATTTAATATTTACAGGCCCCATTTTCTCAGCACCTTGTCGGCGTCACTTTTTCTAAGAAAAGTTTCACCCCCCCTAAAACCAACCTTCCAACTCTTGTCCGCCTCCGCCTCGATCTTTTTTCGCGGAGCTGCCACCGTGTGCAGCCCCAAAGTTTAGCAGCCAAGGCCGCGCACCCGTGTCGCCCGCTTTTTTACTCGGTTGTCCGTAGGTGTCAGAAGTCCCCCAACTTTCCTCCTGGTAAATTTCCCCCGAAGGCCTCGAGTCCTTCCCGCGCAGAGAGGTCCCGGAGATAAAGTTCTTGGGAGTCCTGTTGTCCAACGGCTGCTGCGTGTGGCCGGCCCCTTCCCTCCCTCCGAGGCCCCGACACTTCCTGGCCTCCCGGGAGCCTGCTGGTCACAGCCCTGCTTTGCCTCCACCCTCTGGCCTTTGGGTTTATGAAGTTAAAGTCCGCCCAATGCTCGGCTCCACCCCTTTCTCTTCTCTGATCCTTGCCAGGCTGAGTCAGTCACACAGCCGTCAACCAGGGGCCGCCAGGGGCACGGGGGGGAGCCTTTTCCTCATAACTCGCTCCTCCCTGTCGCCTTTCGGTTTCCTTTCGACTAGTTTTATGCCCTGTCATGTCCAATCTGCTTTTGTGTTAAGGTTACAGCGCGGCTGGTATTTTGCAGCTTTAAGGGTGTGTTATGCTTATGTCGCTAAAATCATGCGTAACCAAGGACTTGCCACGTTTCCAAGAGAAAAATACCGTTTGTTCCCGTTTTAATATTCTGTGCAAGTCCGAACATGATACTTTAATAGAACTTTGCAAAATCGTTTATTTTTATTTTTTTAAATGGCTTTTCTGTTTTTGTTTAATCTAATTTTCAATCAGGACTCGTTCAGGCAGCTCTGGAACACATCTTAAAAGGATTTCCTATATTTACTGTTTAAGTTATGTACTGATATTTTGAAAACATACCGATTTTAGGTGATTTTCCAAATTTCTGTACTGGTCGGGACGTTAAAATACTTGTCACACTGATAAAAAACAAATAAAACCAACCTGCTGATAGACCCAGAAAAACACGCCTGTACGCATATATAAAAGGATCGCGGGGCACAAAGTGGCTCTGACCAATTTGAACATTGTGCAAGCAGTGCTTAATTTGTGAAAAATTAAGTGCCGGGGTCCTTCTCGGAAGGCCACTGCAGCTTGCAACCCCCATTGCCCCTTCCAGCGCTGCCAATGACAGTACCAACATAACCCCTAACCATCACACTCCTACAAGTGTGACGATTCCGACTATTTTGGGTCACACAATGCTATAATAATGGTGTGAGGGGCTGGTATTCATTTTCTGTGCAAATTGACTTCAACACAGTTGTTGTGCTCCTTTCAAACTTAAACAGACAGCGCCACCATTTGATGGACTGTCACTAATGCCGGTGCTGACAATAAAGTGCATGTGACAAGCACCGGAAAGCACCGGCTCAAATTAAGCACTGGGTGCAAGCAACACTGAGGCTGGGATCACAAGGTGACCGGTGAGCGGGCATTCAATAACTTTTCGAAAAAAAAGTGCAGTTTATGCCTGGCATAAGACTGGGTATCTCCCCAGACCTGCAACACGGTATAAGCGGATACCATTCATCACCATTCGTGTCCTTAAAAGTGACAGGTCCCCCCTCCCCTCGCTGTGTCCTTAAAAGTGACATGTGTGTCCCCAAAAGTGACGTGTGTGTGTCCTTAAAAGTGCCAGCTGCGTGTCCTTAAAAGTGACAGGCCTCAAGCCCCTGGAAATACAAGGGTGTGGCACTGGGTTTGTGTCAGAGTGTGAGCGCCGAGCACATGTTGAAGCCCATGCTGGGTTAGCAGGTTGTTTAGGGGTGCGTGTAAAAAAAAAAAGTGTGTTCCTGTAAGAGAGAAATGTCTGGCTCTGTTTAAAAACAAGGGCTGTGGTGGTGGCAGTTGGTGTCTGAGCAGGCATCCCCAAGCCCCCACCAGCCCCGGGACATCATGGCTGTCTAACACAAGGGTTTACGGTGCAGAGGTATTTTTTTAAAAGGGTCATTTCTTTAGATGGCATCTGAGGCCTTGGAGCATGGAGCTTCCTCGTCGTGGCTGCGGTGGTAGGACCCGCCCCTGCAGTGATGTCACCGGGGACTCCCCTGACATCACTGAAGGGGCGGGTCCTTCTACCTCTGCCTTGGAGGGGAAGCTCCCGGCTGGGGATTCCTCCAAGGGGGATGCCTCAGAGGCTATGGTGATGGCAGCAAGGGCTGTCAATAAATAAATTAAAAAAAAAAAAATGTATTTACACCCGCAGGGACCGTATAGCACAGTCCCTGTGGCTTTTATTATTTTTCCAATGGTGCCATTTTATATAGCGCAAACTCGACCGGAAGGTCTTGGAGCGATTTGTACGGGCGCATTAATTAAGTTACACATGGGTACATTTTATTTCAGGTCAGTGTGTGTTGGTACATTAAGTGCTTTACCCAGATTCCCAGGATATGTAGCAGGGTTTTTCTCATGCTTTTGCTCCCCACCATTCACCCTTTTAAAATGCCTGCTTTTGCGCCCCAACAGTCGCCACTTTTTAAAATGAATGCTTCTGCTCTCACAAGGCCATCCTTTTAAATGTCGCCTGAGTGTATATAACGTAAGTGCGGCACAAAGCCCTGTGTATTAGCACTATAACCGTTTGTTACTTGCAGTTTATAAGTTAAAAGCCTAATATAAAACCCTGCTTGTTAAAGGGTTCCCAAGAGCAGCTTACACAATCTATTATATAAATATGCGTATAGGTTATGTTTGTACATGCGTTGGGGCTTGTGGGGTAGGAAGCAGGTGATCCAGCGCTATCAATAAAATTTCTTCTCCTATATGTCTTTGGACGTCCAGGTGCAAATATTCCTCTTAAACACAACTATATCCATATGACGGTGGGGCCCATAACACCGCATATACATTCACTCACTCATTTATTCCCTGGATTTCATCCGTTCTTACCTAGGAGAAAAACTGTTAAATGATATGCTGGAAGGAGACGGGATACCTTTTTATAAAGACGACCTTACACTTCTCAAGCTCTAAGGTATTCCGCTCATTGGTCGATGGACCAACTAGTAGGAATCAGTTGATGGTGATTAAGACCAGCTCAACCACTATAAACCTTTAAACATTTACATTTATCATTGAGCTAAAGAACCACTGACTCATTGTTTAAAGATAATAAAGTTTATATAAAGTTTAAAAGCATGAATAAGTTTCAAATTTATTATTCAGATTATTACATTTAGCATCAGTATAAGAATAAATTGAAATTGCAATGCATACCTATTAGATGGAAAAATAAAGTTCGTCACAGCAAGAACTCCCGAAGGATCTATCTATCTGTCCTGGAAAACAGGCCTTCTCGTTCCTTTCCTTTTTAGTAATTTAAGAATAAAAATCTAATAGTTTAAATGGAAAAATCTTTTAGGATTAAAAAGGTTCTCCAATAGCAGCGTCTCATGCTCAATCAAAAATATAAAATAGCAGCAGCAGTAATAGCAGCTAACAACCAACAGCAGCTAACCCCTCCCTCTAAGAGTAGGTCTTCTTATACCCTAATACTAGCTTACTAAGTGAAAATGTTACATCTTTATGGCGAGATTCTCTCTAATTGGTCCATTCGGGTCAGTATACATCTCCTCATGAATATCCTTGTTTCAACCAGTTCTTTGTGACAAGTTCATATTTTTGTCGTTTCCCACGGGTTCACGACATCATCCCTTAGTTCATGGTTTTCAAACTGTATCTTTTTCTGATACTTTTCAGTCGGTCAGTTTATTGTCCATTCATTTATTCACTGCGACTTCTCACGCTTTTTGCTGTCTTGCTTTGGCACACGTTTATGCGATAAGGTCATCACAGCCTTGACCACGCTTCCATCCTAGGCTTTTGGAATGATCACATGATCCCTCTTGTTCACGGCCTTTCTTTCTTTCGTAACCCCTCTCGCGCCTGCGTACTCTAACTCATGGCGGCCATCTTATTTCGCTGCTCAACAGGCCTAAGCGCACTATTATAAAGATAAACAAAACAGAGTTAAGAATAAAGAATATAAGCCTTTTCGTTTCCCTCCCGTCATTCTACGTACCCCAATTAGGTATTACCTAGTAAAAGCGACATATAAAGCCATCCCTTACTTACCAATGCTTTGTTTTGCCACTTACACAGTTTATTTCCAAGCACAAATCATGCATTTATTATTCTAATTAGTACGCAATTGTCAGACTTATGTTATCCACGTTAACAATTGTAAGTAAATTAGTTTGCACATATATAGCGTGTTACCTTTAACCCTTTACATGTAACATACATGGTTGGTTATTCACTAAGACGAACATGTGTGTTAATTTATTTAACGTAAATATTAGGAGGTTAAAACATTTTCAATTAGCCTGCTCCATCAACTCCCCCCTATGGTGATTTTTAATATCACCACAAAAACCCATGTTATACAATTCTATCAGATAGCATATTTCTTTGTCCGTTTGTTTTTGTTAGTTTTACACAACTGTATCCCTTTCAACTTGTCTCTTTGTCTTCTTATACATGTTTTCTTTTATTTCTTCTAGTTCTATTTCACCCATTTCTCTTTCTCCTTGTTTATCTTATTTTCTTTTTCTATTTTGTTTTGCCTTCTTCTTTTCTTTATACATGTAATTATTAACTTCAGTACTAAAACTATTATTATTATCATAGTTGCTACTATTATTATTTTCCCTATTACTAATCTACTCATTCTAGTAAACCAATTTATTACTGAGGAAAAACTCTTACCAAGTTTTCCCAATGCATTTTCAACCTCCAGTGGAACAAGTTCTTTGTGCAAATTGGTAATATTCTTAATATACTTTTGTATATTTTCACTTTTATCTGGAATGTAAGTGCAACAATGTTGGACTTTCAGCATTCCACAGACTCCACCCTCTTTTGCCAAAAGAATGTCAAGGGCAAGTCGATTTTGCATCACCATAGCTCTCATGGCAACCATTTCGGTATTTACCATCAAGAACCCTCCAGCAGTATCTGTAGATAAACGATCTACTACTGTGGATAATTTCCGAATTTTAAATGCATTCAAAGATATTCCCACTGCTGGTATCAATGCTCCAAAAACATCACCTACTATTTCTGAAACGCTCTCCCTTTTCCTACGTGTAAATGTCTTTACCATTTCGTGTGTTCCCTTTTCTGTTCTGTCTATATGAAAAATCTTTGGAAAGACCAGGCCTAAATAACATGATCCATACCAATGGTCCGGCAGCCTGTAATAAGCTCTGTTACCGCAAATATAATAGATCCCAGGAAATATTGGATCTTTTCCCCCTTTGAATCCCCAACCTCCTAAAATGTTATAATTGTCTTGGCAATCACTGGAACCCACGAAATAATTGTCATATCTTGTTCTATTTCTTCTAATGCACAACCTTCCCTGTTGGGGCCAATCCAGAGACATAGCTGCATTTGTCTTTTTCTTGTCATGATTTTCTTCCTCAAACGCCCAAAGAGGTGTTTTTGTCTCTTCTATCACTTTTCTTTGAAATTTTACCCTTCTATCTTCAACCATTTCTAAAAACTCCTTTTCTTCATTTCTTAGCTCACAGGTAAGGTTGTTTTTAACTATATCATCTAATGTTAGAACTTTATCTTCTAAAAAATATTCGCCAAACGTCCTTGCTTCTTTTACTTTGTTTAGTTCAGAAATTATAGGAATCTCTGCAAAAATCTTATCTATGTCAGTATAATAGTATTCTAATCTCCCTGTCTTGTAAAATAGACTTGCTAAAACACTACATGTTATTCCATACGTCAAAGGAAGGTGATGATAGGTCACACCTTCTGCAACAGCCGCAGGTAATTGCATACAAACATAACAATCTCTCACATCCATGGTTTCTACATACTCATATAATAATTTTGTAAAAACATTTTTTGAAAAATCTGTTATTGATTTGTCTTTATGCAACTCTGCATTACTTTTTAATATAGCTGTTTCCTGCATGTTAGCTCCATTTTCTTTCTCTGTGTTATTCTTTAATATAGACGTTTCTTCTACAGCTAATCTTATTGGAATGGTGATCGCTAAGATAATCCATACGGTCATTAATAATCCTGTACAAAAGAAGCACATCTTACACCATCTACGTAAGAACTCACATCTACATGTTCTATTTTTAGTATCTACCATTTTGTTCTATTACCTATTATATAGTATGTACAGAAAATGTGTCACCACACCTCAGAAATGACCTCTTAGCCACCCTGCACTTTCACTTTGTCTTGTTTGGTACTTTCTTTAATTCTTTTCAGAACTCTTTCTTGTCAAATCCAGTGTTTTGTCCAGTCCGGTAGAAATTTGTTCAAATTTCTTTAGATTTGTTGCACTTCACCTTCACCCATTAACTTGTAGCTTTGTTCCGGGTTCTCGTGAGTGATCTCTTCTTCTTTGATATCAGTCAGTGCAATGTATAACCATTCAGGCGATTTATACTTCAGATTTGCTTTCTTTATTCTTTTTGTTTTCTGCAAGTGTTTTCCACCTTGTTTCTCTGGTTCTTTTTGACTGGTTATCTCATTTACTTGCTCTGCACTTTTTCCATCTAGCCTTATGATCTTGTATCTCAGTTTTCTAACTTCGTTGGGCCAATTGTCTCCTTTTCTTGGCCTTTTTGGTTCACTCTCTTTTTCCTCTCTTTCTGTTCTCCAAGTTCTCTTTCTCGACTCTAGTTTCCTGTTTCCTTCTTCTCCACTTTCTTCTGATTCTGTTTCAGTTCTTCCTTTATTGTCTCTTATCTTAAATTTTATAATTTCATTTCTTTCTTCTATTTGTGGTTTTTCTCGTGTTTTCTTTTGATCACCTACTTCTGTCCCTCCTCGAGGTTCTTCCGAATTTGTGTCAATCTCTCTATCTGTGTCTAGATTTCCCTGTTCTTTTGTTCGCCGACCTGTCCCTATTGCTCCTCGGGGATCTTCCGATTCTTCTAACTTTCTATTTGAAACTCTCCCTTCCTTGTCTATTAATATTGTCTCTGAAGTGTTCTCACCACAACTTGTACTTGGTTGCTCACTGTTACTGTCTCTTTGCTCAGTTTCTTCTTCTATATTATCAAATTTCCAATTTCTTTTCAGATTTTCCTCACAATCCGAATGCTCTGTATCAGATGCTGAACTGGTGTCTGATATTTCCAGATGTCGACTCACATGTCGATCTTCAGATTCTGGAACTTCTGCTATTTCCTCCACTCCTCCTGTCGTTGCACTTGTACTTGGGTCTTCCAGATGTCGACTTACAGGTCGATCTTCAGATTCTGGAGCCCTGTTCGTCTCTTCCTCTACATCAGATGCTGAACTGGTATCTGATATTTCCAGATGTCGACTCACAGGTCGAGCTTCAGGATCTGGAACTCTGATGGTGTGACTGGCATGTACCCAGTGTTTCACTCCAGCACACTTGACTGCAGTTGTTGTTACCAGGATCACTTGTCGTGGTTGGTCCCAACGAGGAACCAAACAGTTTTTTCTTCGATGGACTTTTATGCGGACCCAATCTCCTGGATTCAAATCGTGAGCCGGTTTTCTTTCAAGAGTGGTCGCATCCGGTCCAACCTGATGAAACACAGAACGTACCACATCAGCCAATCCTTTGCAATAATCCAGCACCAGATCATCAGTTATAGTCAGTAGTTTGTTGACAGGTACATGTGCTTGTCTCATTGCTCGTCCCATAATTATCTCATGGGGACTGAGTCCTGTCTTTCTTTCCGGTATACTTCTGATTGTCATTAAGACTAATGGCAAGGCATCTGGCCATTTGAGTCCTGTGGCTTGACACATTTTACCTAGTCTGTTCTTAATTGTTCCATTCACTTGCTCTACTATTCCAGAAGCCTCTGGTCTGTATGCACAATGCAGTTTCTGTTTAATACTAAGTGCTTCACAAATCAATTGAACCAATTCATTTTGAAAATGTGTTCCTCTATCTGTTTCAATCGTTACTGGAAAACCATACCTTGGAATGAATTCTCGCAGCATTAGTTTTGCTACTGTAATTCCATCATTCCTTCTGGTCGGGTATGCTTCCACCCAACGGGAAAACAAACAGACGACTACAAGGACATACCTTAGTCTATTGCTTGGAGGCATTTCAATAAAATCCATTTGCATTCTCGTGAAAGGACCTCCCTCCCGTCCTATTGTCCCTAGACTCACTACTGTCTTTCTTCCTGGATTTAGCTGTTGACAAATAAGACACCTTTGACAAAGACTCTCAGCTATGGCTCTGAATTTTGGATTATACCATGTTTGTCTAAAAAGTCTGATCATTGAATCTCTCCCAATATGAGCTTGTCCATGGTACATCCGTGCCATGTCAGAAATCATGCTATCAGGCATAACGGGTCTTTCATCCCGGTAAACCCAAACATCATTTTCCTCATGTTTTCTACATCCTGCTTTTATCCAATTATCTTTCTCCTCATCATCTGCTGCTTCCTGTAATTGTCTCACCTCATCCCATGTCTCAACAGGGTTAGTAAAAAGCAAAGGACATGAAATATGCTCTCTTTCTTGGTTCCGGTTCAATGAGACCACATTTTTAGCACAATACTGTGCAATTTCATCAGCATACTTATTACCAACAGTTATGTAGTCTTCCCCATTTTTATGTGCATTGCACTTCACTACCGCAATCTGTTTAGGCAGCTGTATCGCCTCAAGCAACTTTTTCACAAATTCACCATTTCTTATCGGTGACCCTGCAGACGTCAAGAAACCTCTCTGAGACCAGATCTGGCCAAAATCATGCACCACTCCAAAGCCGTATTGGCTATCCGTGACAACTGTTATTCGAACATTCTTTCCCAACTTGCATGCTTGAATTAGAGCTATCAACTCCGCTACTTGGGCAGAACGTATCCCTTTCAAACAAGATGCTTCCATTACAGTAGCTACTGTGCAAACTGCATATGCTGCACTTAGAACTCCATCATTCGTTCTCAAGCAAGAGCCATCCACGAACAGAATATAATCTGATTCCTTTAAAGGCTCATCCCGTATGTCAGGTCTCGGTTTTGTACAATATTCGAGTACATTCAGACAATCATGATCAACTTCATCCATTTCAATCACACTCTCCTCATCTGGCAATGATGTTGAAGGATTCACATTCATGCATCTGTCAATGGTCACATTGTCTGCACTCAAAATTACTTTTTCATACCTAGTCAGCCGACTATGTGTCATGTATTGGGTTTTGGTTCTTGTCAACAGAATTTCCACAGAATGAGGGACATATACTCTCAGTGGATATCCCATCACTATGCCTTCACTCTGCTCCAAACTTACACAAGTAGCAGCAACTGCTTTCAAACATCCAGGCAACGCTTTCGCTACTGGGTCTAAAACAGCTGAAAAATATGCAATGGGTCTTTTCATGTTTCCATGTCTCTGCACCAGGACTGAAAACGCACACCCATCTCTTTCACTGCAATACAACTCAAAATCTTTTTCATAGTCAGGCATTCCCAATGCCGGAGCTTCACACAGTTTCCTTTTTAGTTCTCTGAATGCTTTCATTTCCTCATCATTCATTTCAAATGGATCTTTTACATCTTTCTTTGTCAATCGCTGCAATGGTTTTGCAATTAATGAAAATCCACTTATCCATTGTCGACAATATCCAACCATTCCTAGGAACATTCTTACCTCTCTTTGTGTCATTGGAGCTCTCATTCCTTGGATTATTTTTATTCTTTCTGTCGTTACCTTTCGCACTCCCTTCTCAATCTTATGCCCTAGATACTGGACCTCTTGTTGACAAAACTGCAACTTCGATGGGGACACCTTATGTCCTCTTTTTGCTAAATGATTCAGCAAAGCAATTGTATCATTAACACATGCTTCCTTTGTTTTTGATGCCACCAGTAGGTCATCAATGTACTGAACCATCACTGACTTCTCTGGCATTTTCAAATCTTCCAATGATTTCTTTAGAATCTGATTAAAGATCGAGGGCTTTCTGTATACCCCTGAGGAATTCGGCACCATGCCAAAATACGCTCTCCGAACCTGAACGCAAATAATGGCTGGCTATCTGGATGTAATGGAATAGAGAAAAATGCATGGCACAAATCAATAACTGTGTACCATTCTGCTTTGCGTGGAATCTGGTATAGAATTACAGCAGGGTTTGGCACTATTGGGCAGCAAGGCACAACAATTTTGTTTACCTTTCTCAAATCCTGTACAATTCTATATGTTCCATTCGGCTTTTTCAGTCCCATTATCGGCGAATTACATGGACTGCTCATTATTTCTCTCAGAATCCCTTGCTCAATCATTTTGTTTATTACTGGTGTTATTCCTTCAATTATTTCTGGTGTCAATTTATACTGTGGCGTATTTGGGTAACTCGTTCCTTCTTTAACAGAAATTTTAACAGGGTCTACTTCTTTCATTAACCCTATATCTTCTCCCGTGAAGTCCCACACTTCCTGTTTCACTGTTTCTTTCAGTTCACTTGGGATTTTCTCTACATCAAATATGGGAAATAAATCGTTCGCTTCTGATTCTAACTTTACCATGGTCATTTTATACAATACATCTTCATCTGGGGTCTGAAATGCAATTCCATCTGGCGTACAATAGATGGTGCAGTTCATCTTGCAAAGCAAATCGCGTCCTAATAGGTTCACAGGACTGCAATCACATACCACAAATCGATGCATTTCACTAAATGGACCAATTTTTACCTCCACTAATTTAGTAAGAGGCGCCTTAATTTGCTGATTCGAAACACCCACTACTTGGATATGTTCACCTGAGAGAGGAAGTTTTGGAATTTCCACTGACCTAACAGTAGAACGGGTAGCTCCAGTGTCCACAAGGAATGTTACATTTGCACCATTCACTTCTCCATCCACAAATGGACCTGCTTGATCTACCTCTAGAGTTGCGCCAAGCACGCACTCTTCCTCCTCTCCTAGGCACCGTCATAAACTTTCATCCGACTCATCACCATCCTGTCGTAGCCAGTACTGAGATATGGCAGCTGCTCGCTGCAATTGTGTTACCTGCTCTCCTCCGTAGAATCCTGTTTCTGTACTGTATTTCTGTTGATTAACACTCTTGGGAAGTGGTGGTTGTGGCACCTGACTTTGTTGGGTAACTACCTCACTCTGCACCTGTGGATTTAATGATTGATTTTCCGTATTAGGTTTTGGAGGAAATTTACACTCGTTTCTCCAATGTCCTAACGTTCCGCAGTTGTGGCATGGCCACTTTTTCTTTGCCTCTTCTATGCTCATTTGACCTTTTCCTTTACCTATATTTGGTTTAAACCTAGTCGGTCCTGCCTCGTTAACAGGATTACTCAATTGAGCTTCTTGCTTCTCTGCAACTTTCACTTGTGCCCACATTGCTTTCTCTTTCAATTTACGCTGTCTGCTCTCAATATCATCACTACAATATTTAGCATACCTCAAAAATTCATCAACTGTGCTATTCTGCCAACAAATCATATGCTGTTTAATCATTTCACTTATCTCTGGTTTCAAACCATAAACAAATCTATATACAAAATGACTCATATCCTTCTCATTTAATGTCTCATAGCCACTATACTGTTTGAAAACTAACAGTAGCCTCTCGTAATATGCGTGTACTGATTCTTTGCTTTCCTGTGTGGTTCTGTCTATTTTTACCCAATCCGTTTCTTTGGGCGGAATCTTATTCTTCAAAAAGGTAATTACTTGATCATATTTCCTCATCACTTCTGGTCCTGGCGCTCCTGTTTTAGTATCTCTTGGATATTCTACAGTTGGCCAATCAATTGTAATCTTACATTCTGTCCACAAATCAGCTGGTACTACTATGTCAAACAACCCATCCAAATCTATCCACAACACCTTTGAAACTTTAACAAATCTCTCCACTTGTCTGTACCATTCTACTGGCTTCTCTCTCAATTTTGGGAAGTCATTTGTAAATGACAGTATATCCTGTCTAGACCATGGAACATGCACATAACTACCTCCTGGAGTTTCTCTCATCGGGTACTCCCTTACCATCGATTCCTTGTCTGTCACCGCAAAAGCCAAAGACGCTTTGTCTGTCACTTTCTCATTCCTTTTAGTCCATCTGCTTCTCCATCTATCCACATCACCCCATTTCCTCAGTAAAACAATTAATTCTTTTATTTGGGTTAATCTTCCTGATGTGTTCAAATTCTCTATATATTTTTCGCAAAAATCTACTCTATATGGTTTCTGCAACGTTCTCACTTTTACAAATTCTACTCCTAGTTCATTTGCTGTTTCTTCTAATTTGTCATGTAAATTTCTAGCTCTCCATGTAATGCTTTTGCATAAGAACATAATCTCGTCATCCTGATAAGATTTCAGTTTTTCTGTGCCAATTGTCCCTAAGATCAATTCTTCCATGTCTATTTTTAACCTAATTATATCCAATGGTTTTGTTTCTGTCTCTTTCGTTTTTAAAGTTTTCATCCATTCATTCAATTCATCTGGAGTCGGACCTACAGGCGTACTATTTAATTCTATCCAATTTTTACTTCTTTCTGGTGTCTCCGATGCAGACTCAGTTACCATAGGTATTCTCCTAAACTCATTTTCATTTATCGTTAAATTAGTATGTGGGCTTGGTCTATATGTACTAACCAAGTTTCTTGCACCTTCACTGTCAAATTCCATCCCTTCTTTCCTTCTTTGCAAGTGTAAATTCATAGGAATGACTAAAGAATGCTCTTCAATTTTCTGATTCTCAAAAACTGGTATTACTGGACCTATCGTTACTGGTACGGTTACAGCTTCCATATTCATTGTTAATTCTCTTATCTTTTCAGTTAATTCTCTTGTGGTTTTTGCCAATTCAGTTGTATTGTCATTTTCTGTCTTCTCATTTTGTGGAGTTTTCAACTGATCTTGTGACCTATTTATCTCATATCCTCGTTCTGGATTTTTATTCCTCCCAGTTTCCATTGGCGGTGCATTAGGTGTCACCACCGCAGAATTCTATTGGTATGCAGGTGGATTTCTGTTTAGAATATCTTCCAGCAATTCATCTTCTGTCTCACTACCACCATACCCATACTTTTCAGTAACCACATGCTTCTTTTTCTCTGTACACTTTCTCTTTGCTTCTTCCTCAACTGTAAAAGCCGGAAACAAACCTCCTGTCATATTAGCATACCTCCAACGCTTTATTCTGTCCTCATGATTCACTCCCCACAACCTTGCGGGTACAAACTCATGATTTCTTAATCCTCTGAATCTTTCTCGTTCATACATCTCATCTTCCCATTCACTTAATGCTTCAAACTGTGTCGGTCTAGGTTTAGGTTCAAGCATTGCCATTTTCTCTCTCAAATTCCGAAGTACAGCTACACTAAATGAACCATTCTCAGGAAAAGCCAATGCTCCATCATTTTTAGTATATTTAGTCCAATTTTCTAACCATATGCAGGTATGATATCCGTACTTCAACATCATGTGCGAAGCTGGTGACTTCGGCGGAGGAATTACTTGTCCCTCTCTAGTCACTACCTTTTTGTCCTTCTTGAAAAAATTCTTAACTTTAGACATCCACGACGTTTTCTCTCTACCATACTCATAATAAGCCATGATTCACACTTTCTTTCCCTTCTCAAAAGTCCGCGATTCAACACTATTCTCTATGCGTTATTCGGACCTATCCCAGCGCGACTCACACCAACGCTCCAATCCTAAGCTTCTACGTCACTGATTTATCTGACCAATCCCAGCGCGACTCACACCAATGCTCCAATCAGAGCGGCTTCTGTAACTAGCGCACTGTCCAATCCCAGCGCGGCTTTTGTCTACGTCAGTTTTGTATGTCTAGCGCACTGTCCAATCCCAGCGCGGCTTTTGTCTACGTCCGTTCTGCTCCTGACCCCTCCTTTACAAAATTTATCGGCAATTTACTTTTCAACAGTTCTTTGTTAATTACAACATTAAAACCACATTTCCATTGTCTGATTTCGCTAAACAAAAGTGACAGTCTATTCTAGCTTGCAAGAATACAGTTTCGTTCGATAAGTGTAGCACTTCCCTCTACCTTACCCTTCTTTCAAGCAAAGAGTAAACCCGTTTCTCTGGGGATAAAACACATGCGGAGACTACACTGCTCCTGAGAATTAAGGCCAGAGTTTCACAAGAAAACCGGTTGCTATTTCACTCACGCACCTTTTATACGGAAAATGTCCCTAGCATAACACAACCTGTGTTATCACCAATATGAACTCAGACAATGCACTATTCCATGTGACTTCTCTTTGCCACACGTGTTCCACTTCCTACTTCCCGGAAGCGTTAAAACTTTGACTTACATATAACATAACGCGACTCAACATAGAATGTTAGACATAAAATAATCAATAATCAATAATCACCAAACTAATCTATAGTAACCATAACTCTGCTACCAAGAAATCTGATCCAGCGCTATCAATAACATTTCTTCTCCTATATGTCTTTGGACGTCCAGGTGCAAATATTCCTCTTAAACACAACTATATCCATATGACGGTGGGGCCCATAACACCGCATATACATTCACTCACTCATTTATTCCCCGGATTTCATCCGTTCTTACCTAGGAGAAAAACAGTTAAATGATATGCTGGAAGGAGACGGGATACCTTTTTATAAAGACGACCTTACACTTCTCAAGCTCTAAGGTATTCCGCTCATTGGTCGATGGACCAACTAGTAGGAATCAGTTGATGGTGATTAAGACCAGCTCAACCACTATAAACCTTTAAACATTTACATTTATCATTGAGCTAAAGAACCACTGACTCATTGTTTAAAGATAATAAAGTTTATATAAAGTTTAAAAGCATGAATAAGTTTCAAATTTATTATTCAGATTATTACATTTAGCATCATTATAAGAATAAATTGAAATTGCAATGCATACCTATTAGATGGAAAAATAAAGTTCGTCACAGCAAGAACTCCCGAAGGATCTATCTATCTGTCCTGGAAAACAGGCCTTCTCGTTCCTTTCCTTTTAGTAATTTAAGAATAAAAATCTAATAGTTTAAATGGAAAAATCTTTTAGGATTAAAAAGGTTCTCCAATAGCAGCGTCTCATGCTCAATCAAAAATATAAAATAGCAGCAGCAGTAATAGCAGCTAACAACCAACAGCAGCTAACCCCTCCCCTCTAAGAGTAGGTCTTCTTATACCCTAATACTAGCTTACTAAGTGAAAATGTTACATCTTTATGGCGAGATTCTCTCTAATTGGTCCATTCGGGTCAGTATACATCTCCTCATGAATATCCTTGTTTCAACCAGTTCTTTGTGACAAGTTCATATTTTTGTCGTTTCCCACGGGTTCACGACATCATCCCTTAGTTCATGGTTTTCAAACTGTATCTTTTTCTGATACTTTTCAGTCGGTCAGTTTATTGTCCATTCATTTATTCACTGCGACTTCTCACGCTTTTTGCTGTCTTGCTTTGGCACACGTTTATGCGATAAGGTCATCACAGCCTTGACCACGCTTCCATCCTAGGCTTTTGGAATGATCACATGATCCCTCTTGTTCACGGCCTTTCTTTCTTTCGTAACCCCTCTCGCGCCTGCGTACTCTAACTCATGGCGGCCATCTTATTTCGCTGCTCAACAGGCCTAAGCGCACTATTATAAAGATAAACAAAACAGAGTTAAGAATAAAGAATATAAGCCTTTTCGTTTCCCTCCCGTCATTCTACGTACCCCAATTAGGTATTACCTAGTAAAAGCGACATATAAAGCCATCCCTTACTTACCAATGCTTTGTTTTGCCACTTACACAGTTTATTTCCAAGCACAAATCATGCATTTATTATTCTAATTAGTACGCAATTGTCAGACTTATGTTATCCACGTTAACAATTGTAAGTAAATTAGTTTGCACATATATAGCGTGTTACCTTTAACCCTTTACATGTAACATACATGGTTGGTTATTCACTAAGACGAACATGTGTGTTAATTTATTTAACGTAAATATTAGGAGGTTAAATTTTTTTCAATTAGCCTGCTCCATCAACTCCCCCCTTTGGTGATTTTTAATATCACCACAAAAAACCCATGTTATACAATTCTATCAGATAGCATATTTCTTTGTCCGTTTGTTTTTGTTAGTTTTACACAACTGTATCCCTTTCAACTTGTCTCTTTGTCTTCTTATACATGTTTTCTTTTATTTCTTCTAGTTCTATTTCACCCATTTCTCTTTCTCTCTTTGTTTATCTTATTTTCTTTTTCTATTTTGTTTTGCCTTCTTCTTTTCTTTATACATGTAATTATTAACTTCAGTACTAAAACTATTATTATTATCATAGTTGCTACTATTATTATTTTCCCTATTACTAATCTACTCATTCTAGTAAACCAATTTATTACTGAGGAAAAACTCTTACCAAGTTTTCCCAATGCATTTTCAACCTCCAGTGGAACAAGTTCTTTGTGCAAATTGGTAATATTCTTAATATACTTTTGTATATTTTCACTTTTATCTGGAATGTAAGTGCAACAATGTTGGACTTTCAGCATTCCACAGACTCCACCCTCTTTTGCCAAAAGAATGTCAAGGGCAAGTCGATTTTGCATCACCATAGCTCTCATGGCAACCATTTCGGTATTTACCATCAAGAACCCTCCAGCAGTATCTGTAGATAAACGATCTACTACTGTGGATAATTTCCGAATTTTAAATGCATTCAAAGATATTCCCACTGCTGGTATCAATGCTCCAAAAACATCACCTACTATTTCTGAAACGCTCTCCCTTTTCCTACGTGTAAATGTCTTTACCATTTCGTGTGTTCCCTTTTCTGTTCTGTCTATATGAAAAATCTTTGGAAAGACCAGGCCTAAATAACATGATCCATACCAATGGTCCGGCAGCCTGTAATAAGCTCTGTTACCGCAAATATAATAGATCCCAGGAAATATTGGATCTTTTCCCCCTTTGAATCCCCAACCTCCTAAAATGTTATAATTGTCTTGGCAATCACTGGAACCCACGAAATAATTGTCATATCTTGTTCTATTTCTTCTAATGCATAACCTTCCCTGTTGGGGCCAATCCAGAGACATAGCTGCATTTATCTTTTTCTTGTCATGATTTTCTTCCTCAAACGCCCAAAGAGGTGTTTTTGTCTCTTCTATCACTTTTCTTTGAAATTTTACCCTTCTATCTTCAACCATTTCTAAAAACTCCTTTTCTTCATTTCTTAGCTCACAGGTAAGGTTGTTTTTAACTATATCATCTAATGTTAGAACTTTATCTTCTAAAAAATATTCGCCAAACGTCCTTGCTTCTTTTACTTTGTTTAGTTCAGAAATTATAGGAATCTCTGCAAAAATCTTATCTATGTCAGTATAATAGTATTCTAATCTCCCTGTCTTGTAAAATAGACTTGCTAAAACACTACATGTTATTCCATACGTCAAAGGAAGGTGATGATAGGTCACACCTTCTGCAACAGCACGCAGGTAATTGCATACAAACATAACAATCTCTCACATCCATGGTTTCTACATACTCATATAATAATTTTGTAAAAACATTTTTTGAAAAATCTGTTATTGATTTGTCTTTATGCAACTCTGCATTACTTTTTAATATAGCTGTTTCCTGCATGTTAGCTCCATTTTCTTTCTCTGTGTTATTCTTTAATATAGACGTTTCTTCTACAGCTAATCTTATTGGAATGGTGATCGCTAAGATAATCCATACGGTCATTAATAATCCTGTACAAAAGAAGCACATCTTACACCATCTACGTAAGAACTCACATCTACATGTTCTATTTTTAGTATCTACCATTTTGTTCTATTACCTATTATATAGTATGTACAGAAAATGTGTCACCACACCTCAGAAATGACCTCTTAGCCACCCTGCACTTTCACTTTGTCTTGTTTGGTACTTTCTTTAATTCTTTTCAGAACTCTTTCTTGTCAAATCCAGTGTTTTGTCCAGTCCGGTAGAAATTCGTTCAAATTTCTTTAGATTTGTTGCACTTCACCTTCACCCATTAACTTGTAGCTTTGTTCCGGGTTCTCGTGAGTGATCTCTTCTTCTTTGATATCAGTCAGTGCAATGTATAACCATTCAGGCGATTTATACTTCAGATTTGCTTTCTTTATTCTTTTTGTTTTCTGCAAGTGTTTTCCACCTTGTTTCTCTGGTTCTTTTTGACTGGTTATCTCATTTACTTGCTCTGCACTTTTTCCATCTAGCCTTATGATCTTGTATCTCAGTTTTCAAACTTCGTTGGGCCAATTGTCTCCTTTCCTTGGCCTTTTTGGTTCACTCTCTTTTTCCTCTCTTTCTGTTCTCCAAGTTCTCTTTCTCGACTCTAGTTTCCTGTTTCCTTCTTCTCCACTTTCTTCTGATTCTGTTTCAGTTCTTCCTTTATTGTCTCTTATCTTAAATTTTATAATTTCATTTCTTTCTTCTATTTGTGGTTTTTCTCGTGTTTTCTTTTGATCACCTACTTCTGTCCCTCCTCGAGGTTCTTCCGAATTTGTGTCAATCTCTCGATCTGTGTCTAGATTTCCCTGTTCTTTTGTTCGCCGACCTGTCCCTATTGCTCCTCGGGGATCTTCTGATTCTTCTAACTTTCTATTTGAAACTCTCCCTTCCTTGTCTATTAATATTGTCTCTGAAGTGTTCTCACCACAACTTGTACTTGGTTGCTCACTGTTACTGTCTCTTTGCTCAGTTTCTTCTTCTATATTATCAAATTTCCAATTTCTTTTCAGATTTTCCTCACAATCCGAATGCTCTGTATCAGATGCTGAACTGGTGTCTGATATTTCCAGATGTCGACTCACATGTCGATCTTCAGATTCTGGAACTTCTGCTATTTCATCCACTCCTCCTGTCGTTGCACTTGTACTTGGGTCTTCCAGATGTCGACTTACAGGTCGATCTTCAGATTCTGGAGCCCTGTTCGTCTCTTCCTCTACATCAGATGCTGAACTGGTATCTGATATTTCCAGATGTCGACTCACAGGTCGAGCTTCAGGATCTGGAACTCTGATGGTGTGACTGGCATGTACCCAGTGTTTCACTCCAGCACACTTGACTGCAGTTCTTGTTACCAGGATCACTTGTCGTGGTTGGTCCCAACGAGGAACCAAACAGTTTTTTCTTCGATGGACTTTTATGCGGACCCAATCTCCTGGATTCAAATCGTGAGCCGGTTTTCTTTCAAGAGTGGTCGCATCCGGTCCAACCTGATGAAACACAAAACGTACCACATCAGCCAATACTTTGCAATAATCCAGCACCAGATCATCAGTTATAGTCAGTAGTTTGTTGACAGGTACATGTGCTTGTCTCATTGCTCGTCCCATAATTATCTCATGGGGACTGAGTCCTGTCTTTCTTTCCGGTATACTTCTGATTGTCATTAAGACTAATGGCAAGGCATCTGGCCATTTGAGTCCTGTGTCTTGACACATTTTACCTAGTCTGTTCTTAATTGTTCCATTCACTTGCTCTACTATTCCAGAAGCCTCTGGTCTGTATGCACAATGCAGTTTCTGTTTAATACTAAGTGCTTCACAAATCAATTGAACCAATTCATTTTGAAAATGTGTTCCTCTATCTGTTTCAATCGTTACTGGAAAACCATACCTTGGAATGAATTCTCGCAGCATTAGTTTTGCTACTGTAATTCCATCATTCCTTCTGGTCGGGTATGCTTCCACCCAACGGGAAAACAAACAGACGACTACAAGGACATACCTTAGTCTATTGCTTGGAGGCATTTCAATAAAATCCATTTGCATTCTCGTGAAAGGACCTCCCTCCCGTCCTATTGTCCCTAGACTCACTACTGTCTTTCTTCCTGGATTTAGCTGTTGACAAATAAGACACCTTTGACAAAGACTCTCAGCTATGGCTCTGAATTTTGGATTATACCATGTTTGTCTAAAAAGTCTGATCATTGAATCTCTCCCAATATGAGCTTGTCCATGGTACATCCGTGCCATGTCAGAAATCATGCTATCAGGCATAACGGGTCTTTCATCCCGGTAAACCCAAACATCATTTTCCTCATGTTTTCTACATCCTGCTTTTATCCAATTATCTTTCTCCTCATCATCTGCTGCTTCCTGTAATTGTCTCACCTCATCCCATGTCTCAACAGGGTTAGTAAAAAGCAAAGGACATGAAATATGCTCTCTTTCTTGGTTCCGGTTCAATGAGACCACATTTTTAGCACAATACTGTGCAATTTCATCAGCATACTTATTACCAACAGTTATGTAGTCTTCCCCATTTTTATGTGCATTGCACTTCACTACCGCAATCTGTTTAGGCAGCTGTATCGCCTCAAGCAACTTTTTCACAAATTCACCATTTCTTATCGGTGACCCTGCAGACGTCAAGAAACCTCTCTGAGACCAGATCTGGCCAAAATCATGCACCACTCCAAAGCCGTATTGGCTATCCGTGACAACTGTTATTCGAACATTCTTTCCCAACTTGCATGCTTGAATTAGAGCTATCAACTCCGCTACTTGGGCAGAACGTATCCCTTTCAAACAAGATGCTTCCATTACAGTAGCTACTGTGCAAACTGCATATGCTGCACTTAGAACTCCATCATTCGTTCTCAAGCAAGAGCCATCCACGAACAGAATATAATCTGATTCCTTTAAAGGCTCATCCCGTATGTCAGGTCTCGGTTTTGTACAATATTCGAGTACATTCAGACAATCATGATCAACTTCATCCATTTCAATCACACTCTCCTCATCTGGCAATGATGTTGAAGGATTCACATTCATGCATCTGTCAATGGTCACATTGTCTGCACTCAAAATTACTTTTTCATACCTAGTCAGCCGACAATGTGTCATGTATTGGGTTTTGGTTCTTGTCAACAGAATTTCCACAGAATGAGGGACATATACTCTCAGTGGATATCCCATCACTATGCCTTCACTCTGCTCCAAACTTACACAAGTAGCAGCAACTGCTTTCAAACATCCAGGCAACGCTTTCGCTACTGGGTCTAAAACAGCTGAAAAATATGCAATGGGTCTTTTCATGTTTCCATGTCTCTGCACCAGGACTGAAAACGCACACCCATCTCTTTCACTGCAATACAACTCAAAATCTTTTTCATAGTCAGGCATTCCCAATGCCGGAGCTTCACACAGTTTCCTTTTTAGTTCTCTGAATGCTTTCATTTCCTCATCATTCATTTCAAATGGATCTTTTACATCTTTCTTTGTCAATCGCTGCAATGGTTTTGCAATTAATGAAAATCCACTTATCCATTGTCGACAATATCCAACCATTCCTAGGAACATTCTTACCTCTCTTTGTGTCATTGGAGCTCTCATTCCTTGGATTATTTTTATTCTTTCTGTCATTACCTTTCGCACTCCCTTCTCAATCTTATGCCCTAGATACTGGACCTCTTGTTGACAAAACTGCAACTTCGATGGGGACACCTTATGTCCTCTTTTTGCTAAATGATTCAGCAAAGCAATTGTATCATTAACACATGCTTCCTTTGTTTTTGATGCCACCAGTAGGTCATCAATGTACTGAACCATCACTGACTTCTCTGGCATTTTCAAATCTTCCAATGATTTCTTTAGAATCTGATTAAAGATCGAGGGGCTTTCTGTATACCCCTGAGGAATTCGGCACCATGCCAAAATACGCTCTCCGAACCTGAACGCAAATAATGTCTGGCTATCTGGATGTAATGGAATAGGGAAAAATGCATGGCACAAATCAATAACTGTGTACCATTCTGCTTTGCGTGGAATCTGGTATAGAATTACAGCAGGGTTTGGCACTATTGGGCAGCAAGGCACAACAATTTTGTTTACCTTTCTCAAATCCTGTACAATTCTATATGTTCCATTCGGCTTTTTCAATCCCATTATCGGCGAATTACATGGACTGCTCATTATTTCTCTCAGAATCCCTTGCTCAATCATTTTGTTTATTACTGGTGTTATTCCTTCAATTATTTCTGGTGTCAATTTATACTGTGGCGTATTTGGGTAACTCGTTCCTTCTTTAACAGAAATTTTAACAGGGTCTACTTCTTTCATTAACCCTATATCTTCTCCCGTGAAGTCCCACACTTCCTGTTTCACTGTTTCTTTCAGTTCACTTGGGATTTTCTCTACATCAAATATGGGAAATAAATCGTTCGCTTCTGATTCTAACTTTACCATGGTCATTTTATACAATACATCTTCATCTGGGGTCTGAAATGCAATTCCATCTGGCGTACAATAGATGGTGCAGTTCATTTTGCAAAGCAAATCGCGTCCTAATAGGTTCACAGGACTGCAATCACATACCACAAATCGATGCATTTCACTAAATGGACCAATTTTTACCTCTACTAATTTAGTAAGAGGCGCCTTAATTTGCTGATTCGAAACACCCACTACTTGGATATGTTCACCTGAGAGAGGAAGTTTTGGAATTTCCACTGACCTAACAGTAGAACGGGTAGCTCCAGTGTCCACAAGGAATGTTACATTTGCACCATTCACTTCTCCATCCACAAATGGACCTGCTTGATCTACCTCTAGAGTTGCGCCAAGCACGCACTCTTCCTCCTCTCCTAGGCACCGTCATAAACTTTCATCCGACTCATCACCATCCTGTCGTAGCCAGTACTGAGATATGGCAGCTGCTCGCTGCAATTGTGTTACCTGCTCTCCTCCGTAGAATCCTGTTTCTGTACTGTATTTCTGTTGATTAATACTCTTGGGAAGTGGTGGTTGTGGCACCTGACTTTGTTGGGTAACTACCTCACTCTGCACCTGTGGATTTAACCCCCTTGGGGATCGCCCCAGGAGGGCGATCCCCAAGCAGGGATCCACCCACTAGGCACCAGGGAGGGGGGAGCGGCCCCTTGGGCAAGGGCCTTTGCTCCCCCCATAACATTTTTGGCATGATTAGTCTTTCTGCCCCCCCTGGGGGGTAGATGGGGGCAGTAGCCCCCAACCTGCCCCCCGGGGGGGGTAGAAAGCCCACTAGATACCAGGGATTTTTAAAAAAATTATAGTTAGGGGTGGGGGCTGCCCAATATGGGAATGCCAATGCCCCCACCCCGCCGCAAAGGTACAGTCTTTCTCCCCTCCTGGGGGGCATATGGGGGCAGTAGCCCCCAATCTGCCCCCCCGGGAGGGCAGAAAGCCCACTAGATACCAGGGATTTTTTTAAAATTATAATTTGGGGTAGGGGCTGCCCAATATGGGCATGCCAATGCCCCCACCCCCGACGCAGAGGTACAGTCTTTCTGCCCCCCCGGGGGGCAGAAA
Source organism: Calotriton arnoldi (assembly GCA_963921515.1). Taxonomy (NCBI): domain Eukaryota; kingdom Metazoa; phylum Chordata; class Amphibia; order Caudata; family Salamandridae; genus Calotriton; species Calotriton arnoldi. The sequence continues at coordinate 12,216 of CAWUFW010000272.1, read as the reverse complement.
GCCCACTAGACACCAGGGTTTTTTTTCCCCTCGATACATTTAGGGGTGGGGGTTGCCCAAGATGGGCATGCCAATGCCCCCACCCCTCCCCCACGAAATTCCAGTCTTTCTGCCCCCGGGGGCAGATGGTGGCAGTGGCCACCAATCTGCCCCCCGGGGTTCAGAAACACCCTAGATGCCAGGGATTATTTTTTATAGGCCCGGGGTGGGGGCTGCCCAGAATGGGCATGCAAATGCCCCCACCCTACCCCCCAAAGAAAAAAAGACTTTCTGCCCCCCAGGAGGCAGATGGGGGCAATAGCCCCTGATCTGCCCCCGGGAGGGGGCAGAAAGCCCACTAAGCGCCAGGGATTTTTTTTATATAGGTAGGGGTGGGGGCTGCCCAGAATGGGCATGTCAATGCCCCCACCCCTAAAAAAATGCTACAGTCTTTCTGCCCCCCTCCCCCCTGGGAGGCAGATGGGGCAATAGCACCTTATCTGCCCCCCCCCGGGGGGGCAGAAAGCCCACTAGCCACCAGGGATTTTTTTTTTTACAAAGTTCGGGGTGGGGGCTGCCAAGAATGGACATGCCAATGCCCCCACCCACCCCAAAAAAGATGTCACTGTCTTTCTGCCCCTCCCAGGAGGCAGATGGGGGCAGTAGCCCCTGATCTGCCCCCCGGGGGGGCAGAAAGCCCACTATGTGCCAGCGATTATGCTGGCTTTTTTATACGCAAGGGTGGGGCTGACCAGAATAGGCATCCCAATGCCCCCGACCCCCCAAAAGAATAGCCACAGTCTTTCTGCCCCCCTCGGGGGCATATCGGGGCAATAGCCCCTGATTTCCCCCCTCCCCAGGGCGGCAGAAAGCCCACTAGGCACTGACTTTTTTTCGGAATGTGCCTACCTGTTGAATTTGGTTCCTAGCTCTGCCGGCACCAAGGGAAACCTAGCAAACCTATACATTTATTAAAACTAGACACCCAGGGGAATCCAGGATGGGCTGACTTGACTGGCTCTCACCAGGTTCTGTTACCCAGAATCCCTTGCAAACCTAAAAACTTGTCCAAAAAAACACATTTTCCTCACATTTCTGTGGTGGAAAGTTCTGGAATCTGCGTGGATCCACAAAATTCCACCCACCCCGCGTTCCCCAAAGTCTTTCGAGAAAAATGGTACCTCACTTGTGTGGGTAGGACTAGTGGCCGCGACAGGAAACGGCCCAAACGCAACATGGACACACCACATTTTCACAGTGAAAACGGACCCTTTTTTGCAAAGTGGCTAGCTGTAGATTTTGAACCCTAACTCTGCCGGCACCTAGGGAAACCTAGCAAACCTATACATTTTTGAAAACTAGATACCCAGGGGAATCCAGGATTGGGTGACTTGACTGGCTCTCACCAGGTTCTGTTACCCAGAATCCCTTGCAAACCGAAACATTTGTAAAAAAAAACACATTTTCCTCACATTTCTGTGGTGGAAAGTTCTGGAATCTGCGTGGATCCACAAATTTCCACCCATCCCGCGTTCCCCAAAGTCTTCCGAGAAAAATGGCACCTCACATGTGTGGGTAGGCCTAGTGCCCGCGACAGGAAAGCGGCCCAAACGCAACGTGGACACACCACATTTTCACAGTGAAAACGGACCCTTTTTTGCAAAGTGCCTAGCTGTAGATTTTGAACCCTAACACTGCCAGCACCTAGGGAAACCTAGCAAACCTATACCTTTTGAAAACTAGACACCCAGGGGAATCCAGGATGGGGTGACTTGACTGGCTCTCACCAGGATCTGTTACCCAGAATCCCTTGTAAACCTAAAAATATGTCCAAAAAAACACATTTTCCTCACATTTCTGTGGTGGGAAGTTCTGGAATCTGCGTGGATGTACAAAATTCCACCCACCCCGCGTCCCCCAAAGTCTTCCGTGAAAAATGGTACCTCACTTGTGTGGATGGGTCAAGTACCCGCGACAGGCAAGGGTCCAAAACCTATTGAGGCGACATCAAAATTACCTATCACAAACCAACCTGGTTTTGCAAGGGGGGGTCCCATGAGATTTTGGCCCCGGGCTCAACGGCCATCTAGGGAAACCTACCCAACCCATACATTTCTGAAAACTAGACACCCGGAGGAGTCCAGCGAGGTATGGCTTGCGTGGGTCCTCTAAAATTTTCTTACCCAGAATACCCTGCAAACCTCAAATTTAGCTGAAAAAAATCACGTTTTTCTCCAATTTCTGTGTGGGAAAGTTCTGGAATCTACGTGGATCCACAAATTTCCTACCACCCAGCTTTCCCCCAGGTCTCCCGATAAAAATGATACCTCACCCGCGTGGGTGGGTCAAGTACCCACGACAGGCAAGGGCCCAGAACGTATTGAGGAGACATCAAAATTACCTATCACAAAACAACCTGGTTTTGCAAGGGGGGTCACCTGGGTTTTTGGCCCCGGGCTCAGCGGCCATCTTGGGAACCTACCAAACCCACACATTTCTGAAAACTAGACACTTGGGGGAGTCCAGCGAGGTATGGCTTGCATGGGTCCCCAAACGTTTTCCCACCCAGAATGCCCTGCAAACCTCAAATTTAGCAGAAAAAAAATCACTTTTTACTCAAATTTCTGTGTGGGAAAGTTCTGGAATCTGCGTGTATCCACAAATTTCCTACCACCCTGTGTTCCCCCAGGGCTCCTGATAAAAATGGTACCTCACTTGTGTGGGTAGGCATAGTGGCTGAAACAGGAAATGGCCCAAATCGTATTGTGGAGACTTCAAAACTACCTATAACCAAACTACTTGGTTTTGGGGGGGGGCCACCTGTTTTTTTGGACCCGGGCTCGCCGCCATCTAGGGAAACCTACCAATCCCACACGTTTCTGAAAACTAGACACCCTGGGGAGTCCAATGAGGTATGGCTTGCGTGGATCCCCCAACGTTTCCCTACCCAGAATCCCCTGCAACCCTCAAATTTAGCTGAAAAAACCATATTTTCCACATATGTTTGCGCGGAATCACCGTGCTGGCACAAATGTCCTACCACCCAGCGTTGCCCTTGTTCCCCCGAGTAAAATGATACCTCACTTGTGTGGGTGTCCAAAGCAGAACTGGCTAAAAACGTATTTTTAAAAAAATATAGCGCTTAGAATTCTCGGTGCTATACCCTAAATCCCTATGTTTTGGGCTCTTCCCAGTCACAGGCCTTTGGCCGTGAGGTATCATTTTACTCGGGAGAACAAGGGGAACGCTGGGTGGTAGGACATTTGTGCCGGCACGGTGATCCCACGCAAAAATGTATGGAAAAAGTGATTTTTTCAGCTAAATTTGAGGTTTGCAGGGGATTCTGGGTAGGAAAACATTGTGGGACCCACGCAAGCCATACCTCGCTGGACTCCTCCGGGTGTCTAGCTTTCAGAAATGTTTGGGTTTGGTAGTTTCCCAGGATGGCCGCCGAACCCGGGGACAAAAACCCAGGTGTCCCCTCTTGCAAAACCAGGTTGTTTTGTGATAGGTAATTTTGATGTCGCCTCAATAGGTTTTGGTCCCTTTTCTGTCGCGGGTACTTGACCCACCCACGCGAGTGAGGTATCATTTTTATCAGGAGACCTGGGGGAACGCTGGGTGGGAGGAAATTTGTGGATCCACGTAGATTCCAGAACTTTCCCACACAGAAAGTTGAGAAAAAGTGATTTTTCAGCTAAATTTGAGGTTTGCAGAGGATTCAGGGTAGGAAAGCGTTGGGGAACCCACGCAAGCCATACCTCGCTGGCCTCCCCAGGTGTCTAGTTTTCAGAAATGTGTGGGTTTGGTAGGTTTCCCTAGATGGCCACCGAGCCCAGGGCCAAAAACTCATGGGACCCCCTTGCAAAACCAGGTTGTTTTGTGATAGGTAATTTTGATGTCGCCTCAATAGGTTTTGGGCCCTTTCCTGTCGCGGGTACTTGACCCACCCACGCGAGTGAGGTATCATTTTATCGGGAGACATGGGGGAACACTATGTGGTAGGAAATTTGTGGATCCGATGAGATTCCAGAACTTCCCACACAGAAATTTGAGAAAAAGTGATTTTTCAGCTAAATTTGAGGTTTCAGGGCATTCTGGGTAGGAGAAACGTTGGGGGATCCACGTAAGCCATACCTCGCTGGACTCCCCGAGTGTCTAGTTTTCAGAAATGTGTGGGTTTGGTAGGTTTCCCAAGATGGCCGCCGAGCCCGGGGCCAAAACCCAGGTGACTCCCTTGCAAAACCAGCTTGTTTTGTGATAGATCATTTTGATGTCTCCTCAATACGTTTTGGGCCCTTGCCTGTTCTGGTACTTGAACCACCCACACCAGTGAGGTTTTGGCCCTGGGCTCGGCGGCCATCTTAGGAAACCTACCAAACCCACACATTTCTGAAAACTACACACACGGGGAGTCCAGCGAGGTATGGGTTGCGTGGGTCCCCAATGTTTTCCTACCAGAATCCCCTGCAAACCTGAAATTTTGCTGAAAAAATTCACTTTTTTCATACATTTTTGTAGTGGGAAAGTTGTGGCATCACCGGGCTGACACAAATTTCCTACCACCCAGCTTTCCCCAGGTCTCCTGATAAAAATGGTGCATCACTCGGGTGGGAGGTCCAAGTACGCGCGACAGGCAAGGGCCCAAAACGTATTGAGGCGACATCAAAATTGCCTATCACAAAACGACCTGGTTTTGCAATGGGGGTCCCATGACGTTTTGGCCCGGGGCTCGGCGGCCACATAGGGAAACCTACCAAACCCACACATTTCTGAAAAGCAGACACCCGGGGGATTCCAGGGAGGTATGGCTTGCGTGGATCCACCAACGTTTTCTTACCCAGAATCCCCTGCAAACCTGAAATTTGGCTGAAAAATCACTTTTTTCACACATTTTTGTGTGGTAAAGTTGTGGCATCAAGGGGCTGACACAAATTTCCTACCACCCAGCGTTCCCCCAGGTCTCCCGATAAAAATGGTGCCTCACTCGGGTGGGAGGCCCAAGTACCCATGACAGGCAAGGGCCCACAACGTATTGAGGCGACCTCAAAATGGCCTATCACAAAACGAACTGGTTTTGCAAGGGGGGTCCCATGACGTTTTGGCCCGGGGCTCGGCGGCCACCTAGGGAAACCTACCAAACCCACACATTTCTGAAAAGTAGACACCCGGGGAATTCCAGGGAGGTATGGCTTGCGTGGATCCCCCAACGTTTTCTTACCCAGAATCCCCTGCAAACCTGATATTTTGCTGAAAAAATCACTTTTTTCGCACATTTTTGTGTGGTAAAGTTGTGGAATCATGGGGCTGACACAAATTTCCTACCACCCAGCGTTCCCCCAGGTCTCCCGATAAAAATGGTGCCTCACTCGGGTGGGAGGCCCAAGTACCCGCGACAGGCAAGGGCCCACAACGTATTGAGTCGACCTCAAAATGGCCTATCACAAAACGACCTGGTTTTGCAAGGGGGGTCCCATGACGTTTTGGCCCGGGGCTCGGCGGCCACCTAGGGAAACCTACCAAACCCACACATTTCTGAAAAGTAGACACCCGGGGGATTCCAGAGACATATGGCTTGTGTGGATCCCCCAACGTTGTCTTACCCAGAATCCCCTGCAAACCTGAAATTTGGCTGAAAAAATCACTTTTTTCATACATTTTTGTGTGGTAAAGTTGTGGCATCATGGGGCTGACACAAATTCCCTACCACCCAGCGTTCCCCCAGGTCTCCCGATAAAAATGGTGCCTCACTCGGATGGGAGGCCCAAGTACCCGCGACAGGCAAGGGCCCACAAAGTATTGAGGCGACCTCAAAATTGCCTATCACAAAACGACCTGGTTTTGCAAGGGGGTGTCCCATGACGTTTTGGCCCGGGGCTCGGCGGCCACCTAGGGAAACCTTCCAAACCCACACATTTCTGAAAAGTAGACACCCGGGGGATTCCAGGGAGGTATGGCTGCGTGGATCCCCCAACGTTTTCTTACCCAGAATCCCCTGCAAACCTGAAATGTGGCTGAATAAATCACTTTTTTCACACATTTTTGTGTGGTAAAGTTGTGGCATCACGGGGCTGACACAAATTTCCTACCACCCAGCGTTCCCCCAGGTCTCCCGATAAAAATGGTGCTTCACTCGGGTGGGAGGCCCAAGTACCCGCGACAGGCAAGGGCCCACAACGTATTGAGGCGACCTCAAAATGGCCTATCACAAAACGACTTGGTTTTGCAAGGGAGTCCCATGACGTTTTGGCCGGGGCTCGGCGGCCACCTAGGAAACCTACCAAACCCACACATTTCTGAAAAGTAGACACCCGGGCGATTCCAGGGAGGTATGGCTTGCGTGGATCCCCCAACGTTTTCTTACCCAGAATCCCCTGCAAACCTGAAATGTGGCTGAAGAAATCACTTTTTCACACATTTTTGTGTGGTAAGATTGTAGCGTCACGGGCTGACACAAATTTCCTACCACCCAGCGTTCCCCCAGGTCTCCCGATAAAAATGGTGCCTCACTCGGGTGGGAGGCCCAAGTACCAGCGACAGGCAAGGGCCACAGCGTATTGAAGCGACCTCAAAATGGACTATCACAAAACGACCTGGTTTTGCAAGGGGAGTCCCATGATGTTTTGACCGGGCTCGGCGGCCACCTAGGAAACCTACCAATCCCACACATTTCTGAAAAGTAGACACCCGGGGATTCCAGGAGGTATGGCTTGCGTGGATCCCCTAACGTTTTCTTACCCAGAATCCCCTGCAAACCTGATATTTTGCTGAAAAAATCACTTTTTCACACATTTTTGTGTGGTAAAGTTGTGGCATCATGGGGCTGACACAAATTTCCTACCACCCAGCGTTCCCCAGGTCTCCCGATAAAAATGGTGCCTCACTCGGGTGGGAGGCCCAAGTACCCGCGACAGGCAAGGGCCGAAAACATTTTGTGATAGGCAATTTTGATGTCGCCTCAATACGTTGTGGGCCCTTGCCTGTCGCGGGTACTTGGGCCTCCCACCCGAGTGAGGCACCATTTTTATCGGAAGACCTGGGGAACGCTGGGTGTAGGAAATTTGTGTCAGCCCGTGATGCCACAACTTTACCACACAAAAATGTGTGAAAAAGGGATTTGTTCAGCAAAATGTCAGGTTTGCAGGGATTCTGGGTGAAAATGTTGGGGGATCCACGCAAGCCATACCTCCTGGAATCCCCGGGTGTCTACTTTCAGAAATGTGTGGGTTTGGTAGGTTTCCCTAGATGGCCGCCGAGCCCCGCCAAAACGTCATGGGACCCCCTGCAAAACCAGGTCGTTTTGTGATAGGCCATTTTGAGGTCACCTCAATACGTTGTGGGCCCTTGCCTGTCGCGGTACTTGGGCCTCCCACCAGAGCGAGGCACCATTTTTATCAGGAGACCTGGGGACGCTGGGTGTAGGGAAATTTGTGTCAGCCCGTGATGCCACAACTTTACCACACAAAAATGTGTGAAAAAAGGGATTTTTTCAGCAAAATGTCAGGTTTGCAGGGGATTCTGGGTAAGAAAACATTGGGGGATCCACGTAAGCCATACCTCCCTGGAATCCCCGGGTGATCTACGTTTCAGAAATGTGTGGGTTTGGTAGGTTTCCTAGGTGGCCGCCGAGCCCGGACCAAAGCGTCATGGGACCCCCTTGCAAAACCAGGTCGTTTTGTGATAGGCCATTTTGAGGTCGCCTCAATACGTTGTGGGCCCTTGCCTGTCGCGGGACACTGGGCCTCCCACCCGAGTGAGGCACCATTTTTATCAGGAGACCTGGGGAACGCTGGGTGGTAGGAAATTTGTGTCAGCCCGTGATGCCACAACTTTAACACACAAAATGTGTGAAAAAGTGATTTTTTCAGCAAAATGTCAGGTTTGCAGGGGATTCTGGGTAAGAAACGTTGGGGGATCCACGCAAGCCATACCTCCCTGGAATCCCCTGGTGTCTACTTTTCAGATATGTGTGGGTTTGGTAGGTTTCCCTAGGTGGCAGCCGAGCCCCGGGCCAAAACGTCATGGGACCCCCCTTGCAAAACCAGGTCGTTTTGTGATAGGCCATTTTGAGGTCGCCTCAATACGTTGTGGGCCCTTGCCTGTCGCGGGTACTTAGCCTCCCACCCGAGTGAGGCACCATTTTTTTCGGAAGACCTTGGGGAACGCGGGGTGGGTGGAATTTTGTGGATCCACGCAGATTCCAGAACTTTCCACCACAGAAAAGTGAGGAAAATGTGTTTTTTTTTGCCAATTTGTTAGGTTTGCAAGGGATTCTGGGTAACAGAACCTGGTGAGAGCCAGTCAAGTCACCCCATCCTGGATTCCCCTGGGTGTCTACTTTTCAAAAATGTATAGGTTTGCTAGGTTTCCCTAAGTGCCGGCAGAGCTAGGGTTCAAAAACTACAGCTAGGCACTTTGCAAAAAAAGGGTCATTTTTCACTGTGAAAATGTGGTGCGTCCACGTTGCGTTTTGCGCTGCTTCCTGTCGCGGACACTAGGCCTACCCACACAAGTGAGGTACCATTGTTTTCAGAAGACCTTGGGAAACGCGGGGTGGGTGGAATTTTGTGGATCCACGCAGATTCCAGAACTTTCCACCACAGAAAAGTGAGGAAAATGTGTTTCTTTTGCCAATTATTTAGGTTTGCAAGGGATTCTGGGTAACAGAACCTGGTGAGTGCCAGTCAAGTCACCCCATCCTGGATTCCCCTGGGTGTCTACTTTTCAAAAATGTATAGGTTTGCTAGGTTTCCCTAAGTGCCGGCAGAGCTAGGGTTCAAAAACTACAGCTAGGCACTTTGCAAAAAAAGGGTCATTTTTCACTGTGAAAATGTGGTGCGTCCACGTTGCGTTTTGCGCTGCTTCCTGTCGCGGGCACTAGGCCTACCCACACAAGTGAGGTACCATTTATTTCGGAAGACCTTGGGGAACGCGTTGTGGGTGGAATTTTGTGGATCCACGCAGATTCCAGAACTTTCCACCACAGAAAAGTGAGGAAAATGTGGTTTTTTTGCCAATTATTTAGGTTTGCAAGGGATTCTGGGTAACAGAACCTGGTGAGAGCCAGTCAAGTCACCCCATCCTGGATTCCCCTGGGTGTCTACCTTTCAAAAATGTATAGGTTTGCTAGGTTTCCCTAAGTGCCGGCAGAGCTAGGGTTCAAAAACTACAGCTAGGCACTTTGCAAAAAAAGGGTCATTTTTCACTGTGAAAATGTGGTGCGTCCACGTTGCGCTTTGCGCTGCTTCCTGTCGCGGGCACTAGGCCGACCCACACAAGTGAGGTACCATTTGTTTTCCGAAGACCTTGGGGAACGCGGGGTGGGTGGAATTTTGTGGATCCACGCAGATTCCAGAATTTTCCACCACAGAAAAGTGAGGAAAATGTGTTTTTTTTGCCAATTTGTTAGATTCTCAAGGGATTCTGGGTAACAGAACCTGGTGAGAGCCAGTCAAGTCACCCCATCCTTGATTCCCCTGGGTGTCTACTTTTCAAAAATGTATAGGTTTGCTAGGTTTCCCTAAGTGCCGGCAGAGCTAGGGTTCAAAAACTACAGCTAGGCACTTTGCAAAAAAAGGGTCATTTTTCACTGTGAAAATGTGGTGCGTCCACGTTGCGCTTTGCGCTGCTTCCTGTCGCGGGCACTAGGCCTACCCACACAAGTGAGGTACCATTTTTTTCGGAAGACCTTGGGGAACACGGGGTGGGTGGAAATTTGTGGATCCACGCAGATTCCAGAACTTTCCACCACAGAAAAGTGAGGAAAATGTGTTTTTTTTGCCAATTTTTTAGGTTTGCAAGGGATTCTGGGTAACAGAACCTGGTGAGAGCCAGTCAAGTCACCCCATCCTGGATTCCCCTGGGTGTCTACTTTTCAAAAATGTATAGGTTTGCTAGGTTTCCCTAAGTGCCGGCAGAGCTAGGGTTCAAAAACTACAGCTAGGCACTTTGCAAAAAAAGGGTCATTTTTCACTGTGAAAATGTGGTGCGTCCACGTTGCGTTTTGCGCTGCTTCCTGTCGCGGGCACTAGACCTACCCACACAAGTAAGGTACCATTTTTTTTGGAAGACCTTGGGGAACGCGGGGTGGGTGGAATTTTGTGGATCCACGCAGATTCCAGAACTTTCCACCACAGAAAAGTGAGGAAAATTTGTTTGTTTTGCCAATTTTTTAGGTTTGCAAGGGATTCTGGGTAACAGAACCTGGTGAGAGCCAGTCAAGTCGCCCCAGCCTGGATTCCCCTGGGTGTCTACTTTTCAAAAATGTATAGGTTTGCTAGGTTTCCCTCAGTGCCGGCAGAGCTAGGGTTAAAAAACTACAGCTAGGCACTTTGCAAAAAAAGGGTCATTTTTCACTGTGAAAATGTGGTGCGTCCACGTTGCGCTTTGCGCTGCTTCCTGTCGCGGGCACTAGGCTGACCCACACAAGTGAGGTACCATTTTTTTCGGAAGACCTTGGGGAACACGGGGTGGGTGGAATTTTGTGGATCCACACAGATTCCAGAACTTTCCACCACAGAAAAGTGAGGAAAATGTTTTTTTTGCCAATTCTTTAGGTTTGCAAGGGATTCTGGGTAACAGAACCTGGTGAGAGCCAGTCAAGTCACCCCATCCTGGATTCCCCTGGGTATCTACTTTTCAAAAATGTATAGGTTTGCTAGGTTTCCCTAAGTGCCGGCAGAGCTAGGGTTCAAAAACTACAGCTAGGCACTTTGCAAAAAAGGGTCATTTTTCACAGTGAAAATGTGGTGCATCCACGTTGCGTTTTGCGCTGCTTCCTGTCGCGGGCACTAAACCTACCCACACAAGTGAGGTACCATTTTTTTCAGAAGACCTTGGGGAACGTGGGGTGGGTGAAATTTTGTGGATCCACGCAGATTCCAGAACTTTCCACCACAGAAAAGTGAGGAAAGTGTGTTTTGTTTGCCAATTTGTTAGGTTTGCAAGGGATTCTGGGTAACAGAACCTGGTGAGAGCCAGTCAAGTCATCCCATCCTGAATTCCCCTGGGTGTCTAGTTTTCAAAAATGTATAGGTTTGCTAGGTTTCCCTAAGTGCCCGCAGAGCTAGGGTTCAAAAACTACAGCTAGGCACTTTGCAAAAAAAGGGTAATTTTTCATTGTGAAAATGTGGTACGTCCACGTTGCATTTTGAGCCATTTCTTGTTGTGGGCACAAGGCCTACCCACACAAGTGAGGTACCATTTTTATCGGGAGACTTAGGGTAACACAGAATTGTAGAGCAACTGTTATTACCTATTGACTTTCGATGCATTTCTGCCTTCCAAATGAAAGACAATGTGTAAAAAATAAGTCATTTTGAAAAATGACCTATAATTCTCATGCTAGTATGGGTACTCCCAATTTCTGAAATGCGCAAATATCTACTGTTTCTAAAATCTACATTGTGTTCCCATTTCAGAAATACATAGGTGTCTTTCATAACAATTTTTCCATGTATACATTTTCCCAAAATAATTGCTATATACCCGGTACATAATAAAAAACCATTGCAAGATGCTGCTCAGTTATTGGCTCTGGGTTCGTCGGGTTCTTGGTGAACCTACAAGTCCTATTTATCCCCACAACCAGAAAGGTCCAGCGGATATAACGGTATATTGCTTTCAAATAGCTGTCATAATTAGAAGAAGTTACAGGTGAAAACGTTGACACAAATGGCTGTTTTTTTCAACTAATTTTCAATTTTTCCTTTATTTAACTGTTAGTTTCTATAAGGAAAACTTTAAGGATCTACACAAATGACCCCTTGCTGAATTCAGAATTTTGTCTACGTTTCAGAAATGTATGGCTTTCCAGGATCCATTATTGGTTTCATACCAATTTCTACCATTAACTGGAAGGAGGTTGAAAGCACAAAAAATAGCAAAAATAGCCTATGTCCCGGAAAAATGCCAAAACTGTGTAAAAAAAGTTGGTTTTCTGACAAAAGTCTGCTTGTCCCTGAAAGCTGGGAAGATGGTGATTTCAGCACCACAACCCCTTTTTTGATGCCATTTGCAGGGAAAAAACAAGACGCTTTCATCTGTAGCCCTTTTTTCGCATTTTTCCCACAAAACCCAAAATGTAGCTGTATTTTGGCTAATTTCTGGGTCCCCTCCAGGGGAATCCACAAACCCTGGGTACCTTTACAATCCCCATGATGTTAGAAAAAAAGGACGCAAATTTGGCTTGGATACCTTATGTGGTCAAAAAGGTACAGGTGCCTAAGCGCACTACCC